>KL566613.1:4019-24072 GCA_000715275.1 Gyrodactylus salaris
ATGCTCATTATTATCATGAGTCTGGTGCTCTTGAGAGTCCTGCTACCTTGTCCTCGGTCCTACTCACTTAAGAACGGTATTTGCTATCAAGAGAAACCGCAAGCCAACTGGGTGGAGGGCCTGAAAGTATGTGCTAGTGAAAATGGTCGGATGGCAACACCCAAAGAGACAATCTTCCTGACAAGGAACTCGACATTGTTGACACCTTATTACACTGGTGCGCATATAGCTTTTAATATCACAAATTCTAATTACACATGGGATATGGTCAACAAGATAGAAGCCCATGGCCTAACCTGGGCTGAAAATGAGCCTAGCAACCACTTGGCTTCAGAGGCTGTGATTTATACTTTGAAAGGCAAAATCGGAGATTTAAACCGAAGATGTGCATTAATACATCATATGTCAATCTGAATAGATCACTAAATAATATCACTGATTTTATAAAGCTGGTTTCTCGGAGACAGATTAAAAATACAACAAAAGGGTTGCATTTCATCCAACCCGGACCTTGGTAACTCGCAATGTCTCTCATTACACGGGAGCAAATATCTCCTTTGATTGAACCTATTTCAAGTTTTCAACCCCACCTGTGATATCGTCGACAAGATTTGCCTGAATAACTTAGTTGAAAATTTTTTAAACACTAGATTAAGCCTCGGAGATGCTGGATTTGATTTAGACATGCCGTGTATATTAATTAATAATTATACTATAATTCTGAACTTGGAAGCTTCACAAAAGAGGTCTACTCAATAATACTTGGCGGTAGGAAGGACCGAGAGATGTTATTTATGACCAATGATTTCAATCCGAATATCCACTCTTTGTTAGCCACGTGTCAAAAAAACAGTTTGCTCTCATTCTTATTACTCAAAGAGAACTCTCACCTGCATGTTGATATAAACCTGATGAAAGTTTATGAGGTATCATAAAGTCGATTTGGACCGGGAGCGCTTAGTGATTCGAAGATGTAAACATTCATATAAATTGCAAGTTTAAATACTTTTTCCATCGGTCAAGTTCAATAAAAAAATCTACTCTCCAATCAAAACTTTAAAGATTGGGGCTTAACTATATAAATAAAAATTATAGAAAAATCGTTTCCCGGTTGATATCTAGAAAGTATTTTTTTTGGCCCCAATTTTTTTACTTTGCCATTAATTAAGAACTGTTGCAATTTGGATATTTTTCTAAATTATTTACAAAGATGTCTTGACCTCAAAATGATTTTCTTCCTTTTTCCAAGTGTGATTTAGTCTCAAGTCGAAAAATGCTTTATTTTAAATTTTCTTGATGCTTAAAAACTAAAATTTCTCTCTAAAAAAAAATTTAAGAATTCATTTCATTGGTATGCATTAAAATAATTTATTATATATACGCATATTATTAATAAAACTTAATTTAAAGTTTTTCTTGTTTCCAAAAGTAATTCACAAATTTCTTTTTTTTGTAAGGAACCAAAGTCAAGACTTAAAGTTTCATAAAATTTGATTGACAAGCCACTTTTTGAGCACAAATTTAATATGATTTAGTTTGTCACCATGTCGGGCATGCCATGTCCTTAAGCGTAGAAAATGCTATTTTGCTTTCGATGTAAAGAATATTTTTCAAGAATTTTGAAAATAAGTCATATAGTTATTATGGTGCATTCAACAGTCTAAGGAGACTAAGACTATTTAATCCTAAGAATAGATAATTTATAGCTTTTAAATTCAAATAGCCACCTTGTTATAAATGAAAGTTATAAAAAATTGTAAAATCACGTTGTTTATACTTATTCGAAATTTAGTTAAACATATGAACAAAAAAGCTCAGTGACAGTCCATTATTCCCCCAGTCCAGATATTCACATTATTTCCATCCATATAATCACATATACATTATATTCTTTGCCAAGCTTCTTTATTTCGTCAAAATCCTCTCACAAATCATTTTCTAATCATTCCTTTATTCATTATAGCCTGGCAGACGCAATACAGCCCCAAGAAGGACGATCAGTCGTCCGACTGCTAGAGCACAAGATCAATCCACAAGACCCACCGCAACCAGACCCGCGATGAGGACCACTAGGAACTCCCTTAGGGCAGCAGCTTATGCCAGTTCTCTCGAAAACAATCGTCATCTCAACCTCCCCGCAGCAGTACGTTTTATTTATTTTGACTAAAATTAATTTCTAAAACTCTTATTGTTAAAATGAAAAAAAAATTCATCGTCCATTTTCTCTAGACTTACAGATCACTTAATGGAAGGTACACTCGGAACAGTAGAAATTCATCAAGTCTCCGATTTATTAACGACACATTCTCAAGTAATACCAGCTCTTCACAGCCACGACGCACATCAGACCTAAGAAGTCGTCTAGACTCCCTCCGTGGTACGCATTTAGTGCAGTCGTCCACCTATTTCATGAGGGACTGGGAAGAAGATGAAATTCCCTTTGAGAATATATCAGGCAATCAAACCTACATCATTCCAGACCAACAAGAAATGTCACAAGAAGAACCCTTTGATGAGACAACGATCCCACCGGCCGTGTTGGATTTCCTCACCAAAACCGAGACAGACGTCTGTGCCATTTGCCTAAGTGATAAGACCAGCCCGGCCTTTTTGCTGCCCTGTAAGCACTCCTTCTGTCACAGCTGCATCGATCGATGGGTCGGGCAAAAGAACACTTGCCCCTTGTGCAAAGTCACCTCACGACGGCTGGTCTTTAACATAATCTCCGCTGAGCGCTATGAGAATAAGGAGCTGAAAGCGCCGATTGAAAGCCATGCAGACATTGACACATTCATCGAACGCTTCATGCCATCAGTCTTGAATGTCTTCAACCAGATTCGCAGTAGGAATGCTTTCATGGAGGACATTGACGGTGATTGGGTGAGTCCAGTAGCGACGAGGAATTACGGCATGACCCTACGACCCAGACATAGGGCTCGCTCCGAAGACCCTACCATGGACTTGACCAGCAACGAATCTCCCGCCGACAGTCATGACACTGTAAGCATCAACATTCTGGTCGTGAATGATCGCAGATCTCCCGGACGCGGTAATGTCTACTTTCAAATGTAATATCTGCCACCTAGCCCCTCCCCACATTTTTTGTATCTGTCTAGAACTCATTATATCATTATTACTGTTATCATAAGGTTTAATTTATGTTCAAGATTTCTACAACATCCAATTTTCTTTTTGGGAAATTGTGAATAAGAACCAGCCCTTCTATAAAGAGGCTCTATTTTTTGAAGAGGAAATTACTGATTCAATAAAGATTTGGATTTATTTTACAAGGCGTTTATTGTTTCTAAATTAATTTTTTTTTTCAATGAAATTTGTAAGAAAATCTTATTGGCTCTCACACGATGTGAGTCACACCAGCCGTACCTTCTCTATGCAGTTAATTTACCAGCTAAGAATTAATCGTCTGCACATGGAAAAATATGTAATCGAAGCTTTCCCCTGACAAAATAAATAGAATGCTGAAACCCCCTCTCTTTGCCTGACTAACTCAGGCCTGAATGAATGTAATCTGATAGCAATAGGCTCCCTTACACGTAAAACCTTTATTATCCTGATAAAATTGCACTTGATCTCAAGTGGCTGAATTCGTGTGCTGAGGTACTTTTATTGTGTAATTCTAAAAATAGATTTGAACAAAATAAATATCGGTAAACAAGTAATACTTTCTATCTGATTAAGTAAAATTTGGGAGAGTTTTAGATTCTATTTTCCGTGTAAAATATAATTTTTAAACTTGTGTATACAATTCCGATCACATTTTGTCTCAATATTAAAAGAGGTTGACTATATTAATATATTGATTAAAAAAGAGAGAAGACAAGATTGTATTTGATACATGTACAATGTACAGTTTCGGCTGTATTCTAAGAATGTTATCCAAAAAAGTTTTAATTATTTTTTTCACATTTTGATATCAAGTTGAATTAAATTAGAGTTCTGAATATTTGACCTGTTTTATAACCGTTCACTTTTGAATGATTAATATCTCAGGTTACCAAAAGGTACTCATTCGTACGACAGAAAAAAAATACTCCCAAATTTTGAAAGGTTGTTTGGTAAATACATTTTTATTTAAAACATTTTCTGAAAGAATCTTGGCCAACTGATAACTCTCCTGAATCTTGATTAATCTGAAAGTAGGACAATGCCAGCCGAGAGGTCCCTATGCCTTGTCCTACGTAAACGTCTCCTGGGCAATATTTCTGTAATTGTCGTCACTGAGTCTGAAGAATCTGAGTTGACGGGTATGGCGATTCCCGGATCCTCCCTCAAATCAGATGTCTGCAGCATCAATGCCATTGGGTAGGGTCTAAAGACGCCTTCTAGGGAATTTCTAAAGTAGTAATGACTCCTGAAGCATTGCACTAGATTCCTCGAGTATTTGTGAAGGGCTTTTTTGAAGATTACTGAAGAGGGGTTTCTTAAATATGTGTCTAGTATCCTAGCGAGGCATATCTAAAATGAATATTTTTTCGATATATTGGCGTTAATCGACCAATCAGATTCAAGTTGTAAAAATGAACTAATCTCATTGGTCAATAAACTTGACTATAGAAAAACTCACCATTTTGAGGATAAAGGTATCCCTAAGGTCTGCTCTATTCATATAACCATATTCAAGTACACTGCGCAGCTCTTGATATTCTGTGCCAAGAGGATGCGTGCTTAGTTTATCACAGAGATACTCCTTCAGATGGCCCTCTCCGTCGATTAGCAAAGCGTCGTAAATATCACAAACATCATTATCAAATTGCTCCAAGGTCCTAAGGTCGTTGGCAAAGAACCTCAATTCACGAATGAATCTAATAGAGTCCGCCTCGCAGACCCCGGAGACGATGCAATTAAACCGTGCGAGAAAATCCTTCTCGTCAGAGAGAGACGTAGTCTTTAATAAATGCTCCACTCGGCTCAAGGCTCTGTTGAGGTACTCGTTGAATGAAGCGCCTGTAGTTTCATGTGAATAGGTCCAAGGGGCGAGGATTGTAAGCTCACGACGCAAAAAGAGTCGTAGACGAAAGAGGGACGCTTCATTTGTGCAATAAAACTCTGGCTCTATGCTGACATTTTGGCATTGAGAGTTAAAGTTGAAAATGTAGATTAGGTGGCGGTTAATACGACTGTTTGATGTCCATCCTGTTGGAAGAAAGACATTTTGAAGAAAGGAGTTATCGTCAATTTCACTGTGAGTGGAGGTTCTGAAAACTGGTTGAATGATGAAATTAGATGGAGATTTTATGTTGAATAGGACATTATTAGGCGGGGTCTTGCAGAGGGGACAGATTTTGTTCATATTCAGCCATTGTCTAATGCAATCTCGACAGAAAGAGTGCTCACATGGTAGGAGAATGCTAAAGAGGGTCTTTTGAGAGAGACATATTGAGCATGGTTCATCAGATGCTTCTTTTAAGTGCTTTGTGATTATTTCTGAAAATGTTGACGATGATTCAACGTCGTTCCACATCAATTAGAACAATATTGTAATTTTATAAGATTTTTGAATCATAACGTCAACAAAACAAAGTAGGTTGGAAAAATTAAAATATTATTTAATTTGGATTTTAATTTGAAATTTATTAACTTGTTGCAGCCTGCAGGTATTTTATTTAATGTAATGTTAAAATTGGTTATATGAGGTTAATCTAGTTTGAAAGCTTTTGAGTAAATTTTCTATTGTCAATCCTTCTATAAACTCGGAAAATACTGAAGTAAATGCATTTGGTGATTCAGAATCTCTGACTTAGGAACCTATGAGTTTACCGCACGTTGGATGCCGGTTCGCGAATGGATTTGTTGTCAGTTGCTTGTTCGAGGAGTCTTTGATATCGAATAGATAAACTAGTCAATGTTTGCTGACTCGACCGGTCACCGGAGTGAATTTTAAATTTTTGTACTACTTATTTGATGTGAGTATCTGATTTCTAGTATTTCGTTACTAATAAATTATTAGTCTAATTTTTTCTGCAAAACTAGTCTTTCTTTCCGACAATCCTCAACTAGTTATAGAAAATTCAACTCGAAGAGAGAATTTGATGTTATGAAGTCAAACAAAAATTAATCAATGAAATAAAAGAGTTCAATTAAATGAAATCTATTAAAACGTTGAAATTCTCTAGAAATTATGGTTTCAGCATAAATTTTGTATGCGATCCAGTTGCCAGGATTTTGTTTGTCTCATCATCATAAAACTTGACCGACATGAAAGCTAGAGAACGTCCTAGCTTTTCGATGACTGATTCAACCCTTACGGTTGTATTTATTTTACCAGCTGCAATGTAACTACAAATATTGATTAAAATGTTGTTCAATGATCAGACGTGCATTGTTGAATTATCTATAAAACGATTATTTAACTACTACTAAGAAACGTTGACCAATAAAATCGATCCGATATAAAATTATTGTGTTATATCTAACTTTGATGGTAAATGACTTTATCTTAGTTAACAAAAATCAAAGCCTCTAGATCAATCAAAGCCCAATTAATTAAAATTCGAACATACTTCATACTCAGATCAATGCTGACATGCTTCATGGGACCCCTCCTTACTAAATCAAAGCTAGAAACAAAGTCTGTAGCGAGCGCAAAGTATCCACCATGAAGAGTATTCATATTATTCGTAATATTCTCTTCAACTTTGAATTTACAGATTAATTTAGACTCATCCGCCATTACAGGGGTGATATTCTGACAATGAACATTGAACCCGTTCTGAGAACCTTTTAAGAAGATTTCCTTGATCTCTTTTAGGCATGTTATTGATTTTGATGCAGAACTCATTTTCAATTTCTGATTTGAATTCTCACCAAAAGAGTGTTTTACTGCTAGTTTCAAATGAGTTGTTTGAATTGACTACAATTTAAAATTAGTTGTTTGGATCAATTTCAAAATGACAAACTCAGACCCAGATTACTTGATAAATCTCGCGAATCGACTAATCAACATCATTGGCTCAGACATAAAGATTGATGATTTTGAGAAAATAAACCTTGAGCTTTTCGAGTTATTCCTCGTCAATCTATTCTCCATTGACGCTGATGAAAATAAAGATGTCAAGGCCCGTTATGAAGCTATTATCAAGACGATTGAACGAAACCTTGAAGTTACTCTTGACCACATTAGTCCCGAAGGTTTAATCAAGAAGGAGCCGGAGCAAGTGTCGAATTTACTTGAAATTTTCGAAACTCTTTTCAATTCTTCGACAAATTCTCAATGCTCCACAATCGTAAATGAGTGAGTTCGAATGATTTAAAACCAACTCTTGGTTATCAGTTAGTTTTTAAGAAGCTAAAAATGTTGATCATTTGTTAAGCTAGGGACCTCAATTTAGGGCTCTAAAATAAATATTTGATTTGAAAAGAATTGTAATTGAAAAAATATATAACGTCTTAGTCTATTGTCTGTTAGACAGGAATTGGTTTATGAGGGGGCAAATGTTTGGATTTATATACAATAGCAGAGCATTCACGATCGTTTTGATGTTGGTCTCGTTCTTGTCCCGAACTGAGAGTGGAATTTTCATCAACATATTTAGGTATATTGAGTTAGAGAGCTTCGGTCTTCGCAAGTTGTAGGGGCCAGTGTGGGATTCGTTCATCGAGGAGATTCGGTTGTAGTTGGCTATGAACGATGCGTGTCTACGAATCCAAAGTGGTATGAGATTGGCAAGCATCAGTCGGGATCTATAGGATCTTGGGCCAGGGTAAACACAGCCAAGATAGTGAAATTGAAGGTGTTCAGTCTTGTCCGATTGACTAATGGAGATCTTTGTTAGTACAGATGATCCATACTCGATTATGGGCAGGAGGAGAGTTTTGAAACAATGTAGGCGTATGTCAGGTGTAGTGATATTCTTCCTTATCTTGTTGGAGGAAAAGATGAAAGACCTTTCAATATTATTGATATGTTTATCAGTGCTGAGCGAACTATCAAAGTACACTACCAAGTGCTTGGTAGTGTCTACCATGAGGTTCATAAGAGATTGTGAGACGATGTTGATTTCAGATATTCCGAAAAACACTGCCTTTGTGAAACCGTGTTGATACGGATCCATTTTTGATATGTCAATCTTCTCGCGTATGTGGTTCGCAAGAATCATGTCGATGATGCTGAAGTCGTCTATCGAGGAGGGTTTCGGGCATTCTGGTATAGGTATGTTTGAACTAAGGACTATTAGATTGATTTTATAGGCAAGCCATGAGAAGAAATCGTCAGAGAAGAGGAGCATTGATCCAGGACTTTGGAGAGAGGCATCCTTACTGGATTTGTTCTTCATTGAGGTGAGTATTGTTCTGACCTCATCGCCAGAAAATACAGATGATATATCATCTGAGTCGTAGTGGAACTGCCCCTCTCGATAGAGCTGATTTTAGCCCATGCTCTTTTGGGATTCGAACATAGATCGGACTGAGTCTTCGGCCCTTTTGAGGGATTGTGTAGATGAGAGTTGAGGGATGGCTTTGATGGACGTATAAGTTGGGAGAGTTCAAGGTTGCCTTGCCTGAAGATGTAACTGATGTTTGCTGCCTCTGGGGATTGAAGCTTTTTTGTGGTCAATGACTATCCTCTCTTTAGGTAGGAATTTGGGAAGCAATGTGGTGGTGATGCAGCAATTTATTTGCTTGTGGTCGAGACCGGCGATGGCTTGGACACCGTTGAATGTGATAAGGTTGAAGTTGGGGAAGAGAAGATACAGGATGTTGGACTTCCTGGTCGGGATGTTGACAATTTGCTTGAAGTTATCGTCGAGCAAGGCATTGAATATTTGTCTTTCAGGAGCTTGAGCGTCAGGGACGTTGTACTAGGTCGCCAAGGATGATTGTGTTCTCGGAGGGATAGAAAAGATGCACTTTGAGGATAATATCGGTCAGCTCCTTCTCTAATAAATTGTCTCTTCGGTGGTTGTTGAGGTGTGGAAGTCTATATGCAAGTAAGAAGTAGAATTTTGTCAAGTTTCTAGAAAAATGAGGCGTTCGAATAGGGAGTAGCCTTGGGCTAATTTGCAGGGGTTTAGCAATACGTGAATCCACGACCTATCCGTAGATTTCTATTTGAGTTGAAAAGGACAAAGTTAGGTGTGTGGAGATCATTGAAGGGTTGAGATTAGATCCAGGATTCTGTGATGAGGAGGATGGATGGGAGGTTCTGGAATAGGTGTTTGGTTTTGTAAATGTTGCTCCTGATCGATCTGGCGTTTACAAGAGTGAGGTTGAAGTTTGTGAGTTTGATGGGTTAGATGCTCAAAAAGACAGGCAGGAACTTAGTAGCTGCGAATTTCTTAGTCAATTTAGACTGTGTTCTTCTAGATTGTTGAGGTCGAGAGGACTCTTGAACCTCAGAGTTGGATGAGGCATCAGAAAGGGTGCCAGCAGATCATTTAGCTGGCAAGAGGGTTGGGCAATTGTATTTTGGAAGCGGATGTTGGCGGACCTGAAGTTGAGGTGGAAGGAATATGTGGTTGACTGACCTGGTGCGAGAATGCATGACAGGATAGATTTTTTTTGGGGGCTGTCTTCATCAGTGTAGAGGTCTTGATTTGGTCAAGGACGTGCCTGGTTTTGGCGCGAGGGATGTTGAAAGGCTTGAAGTGAGATTGAACTTCAATGTGTCCAGACGAGAGTTGCCAAGCATGATGAGTTAATGATTCAAGGAGTCGTCATTTCCCATTTAAAGGAGACGGAGCTTTTGAAGAAAAGACTGGAATTTCTTGATTCTTTTGTTATAGAGTCGAGTTGGCAGCCTCGCACGATCAAATTATTGGCCCCCTTAGGATCCGTTGTTGCAGTCTTGAACGGTTGTTTCGATCTAGAGTTGTTTACTGACTTTGTAGCCACAGGCTTGGGCCTTTTGAGTCTAGGTTGAGCGTCTCTAGCCACGTGGGACTTAGTTTGTTGAGCAACAGGCGAGACATGTGGTGGGAGGCACGCCAGCTCCAGTATTGCGAGACGTACTGACACTGTATCGATCTTTTTACGGATTTTCACAAGAACACTGAAACAAAAACTCTGATTATAAACAGGATCTGATTTATATTTGGCCATCTCACGATGGCATGAACATCTATTCGACTTTTGGTTTGAAATAGCCAGAGTGATAGCAAGTTGATTCAATTATCTGGTCCAACTTCATTTCACCTAGAAGTTAAGTGGACAGTTTCTCCAATTAACTCATTTTCATACAGTCCTATGTGAAATTGATATTATTTTATTCAAATGGAAATTAGCCAAATGTAGAACAAAATTGGATCGGATTATAAAAAGTGCAAATACTTCTGTTTTTCTGAGCCCACTGGAATAAATTTTACTGACATTTTGGAAGGTTTTCGAAGCTTAGAGAATAAAAAAAAGTGTAATTGGTAGCCCAATTGATCTGATAAAAGTTATAAAGCTGCCCTTTTGGAGTCTCAGCTGCAATGAGGAAGATCAAAACCTAAATTTAAATTTGATGACTTACAAAATAAATCCACCGATTGTAAGCATAAGCTGCCGGCTTTTTGATCTTGTTTGCAAGGTTGGCATTCACGCCTATTTTCTTCGAAAAGGCCTTTCTGTTTGGTATTCCTCTTCTTGAATGTCACGATGCTAAATGACATTTTTTGTTATAATAGAACTTTTATTTACAAATTTAAAGGATTATTTTGTGGTCTTTGAAAAGAATATTCATGTTAATCCTGTGCCAGATTACTGCACAAATTGATTTGGTCTTCATTTGACTGATTTTACTCTTTATTGTCTTACAGCATACCAGATTATTAGTCGTGTTCTGAGAAACCCTGAGAAACGAATATTTGAGCTTCGATCTCGTGTCATCACTGTTCCCTGAGTGACACTTGAGTTTATTTGCAAGAGACAAAGATGCTGCTAATCTTCTTAGCCATATTGGGTATAATTTGTATCTCTTCAGTAGTTTCTCATAACTATAGTAACCTCCACAAGAGAAAAGAAACCGATATTCTTGTCTCTCCATTTTTTCAATTGATTTGAAATATACTTTGGTTAGGATATTCCAGCCAAAATCATTCAGTAAGACAGAATAAGAGATTTGTATAGGGTTATTCGAAGCTTCTTATTCTGTGACAATTTCATCAACAAATAATCCTCGCTTTTTGAGGATGTTTTGTGCATAAAAACACCCAAATCCTTCACTTTTATTACAATAAGTCTTTTTAGTAAATAGTGATTAATTCACTCGAATTGAAATATCATATCATTTAGGCGTTCTCTATCAGAGAATGATATTCTAACAGAAAGAAGGAAATTACTTCGAAAATGTCTCATAGACGTAGCTCGAAAGGAATCCCATAAACTCTACAAAGATCCTCCAGTACGAGAAATTAGGCAAAATTATAGCAAGAACCTTCCCAAAGTCATTATCAAAGTCAAGAATAATGCCAGACAACTCTATAAAACTATAGACGCAAATAACAACAACATTGCTGAGCTGTATAACTCACAGGCGTTAGCCGGAGAGGATCTCTCCAATTTGAAAGCCATTAGAAGAACGAATGATTTAAAGTATCGCATGGAAAACGCCATGAGAGTGTTGGAGAAGGAACATGCAACATGTGAGAGAATGTCAGAGTTGTCCAACAAGATGGAAGAGATGAGAATTATTAAAGAACTCATTGCAAAGGAGAGGAATATATTGCACAAGATTAAAATTTACTCTAGCATGACCAGTGTGAGTGCATTTTAGAATCATACCTAGTTTATTTCGTAAATTAGTAACTCTTGAATTAATCTAAAGAGACCCAACAACAAGGATTCGAACAAGATTCTCAAAGAGATAAATGAAAAAAAGAATATTATTTCTGAAAAAAGGCTAGAAAATCAAGATCTAAAATACAAATCTCTGTACAAGAACGGGAAATTGGATCGTGAGACAAGGGATTTGATAGTTGTAAGTTGCTAATTATTTACGAATTTTAGTGCAACGATAAGAGAATTGAGGAACTCTGCAATTTGATAGATTTGGATAAGAAAATATTGAAACGAATGAGACTGAAATGACAGATTTTGTGAAAGACCTTTTGTTAACAATATAATAAACCAAATTCAACAATATTTTGTCATTTCTTTTTATGGAATTATTTAGTGACTAAACTTTAGTAGAAAATTTCTACTTTTAAATTTAAAAGGTTTCGATAGTGATTAAGCAAACACTGGAACTAAAAGTGAGAAATTGTTTAGACGTAGCAATTATTCGAATCGACTAACTTTTATCAAAACTTAAAAGAACCTCTTCATATATATTATAATTGCAAATAGTCAAGAGCCAAGTAGTATTTTACAAGTCTTAAAGCGAATCGCTCAACCATGAGTGATACAAACTCAGTTCACACCCACTATGAGAAGCCAAAGATCCTCCTCATCGGAATGCGAAGAAGTGGCAAAACGTCAATTCGCAAAGTGGTCTTTGAGAAAGCTGCCCCAAATGAAACCCTCAACCTAGAATCTACTCACAAAATTGAAATTAACGGTGAGTCTTCTTCCCTTTTTCGATTATTTTATGATTTGCTGCTTTCCAAAATGTTTCTAAACTCACCTCTAGCGGTACAATACTGGGTGATAAAAATCTAATTAACCCTTAGACATCTGCTCCTGCTCCTTCATCCAATTCGATCTTATGGACCTTCCAGGACAGGGGACATTTGCAACGAATATTTTAAACTCTTCTGGCATTCTCAATTCATCATGCGCCCTAATATTCGTCATTGATGCCCAAGACGATTACATTGAAGCTCTCAAGATGCTAAATGACGCAATCGCTACAGCCTACCGTCTCAATCATAGAATAAAATTCGAAGTTTTTATTCACAAAGTTGATTCTCTGTCAGAGGAGAATAAAATCGACATTCAACGGGACATTGCCCAGCGAGTAAACTCTGTGAACGAAGAACTTCTCTACGACGCTCAAACCCTGGGCAACACTCTAGCCCAAGGAATCAGTATCGGCTTCCACCTTACAACCATCTACGACCATTCAATCTTTGAAGCCTTCAGCAAGGTCGTTCAGAAGCTCATCCCATTCTTGGACGCTTTCGAGAATCTTTTAAACATCTTCATCTCCAGTTCTTCAATAGAAAAGGCCTTCCTATTCGACGTGACCAGCAAGATCTACCTAGCCACTGACACCTACTCTAATGACATGCAAATCTACGAGCAATGCTGTGACATGATCGATGTCATAGTGGACATTTCCACAATCTACTCCCGACCACAAGACAACCAGCTGGCGTCCACTCCAACAACAACAGACACCCCGAGGCACTTTTCCGAGAACACCCAGTCCATTATTACCTTGAATAATGAGACTGTGTTGTACTTCCGTGGAGTGAATCAGTACATGGCCCTCGTGTGCCAGATGAAGGAGGAGGCCTTGGACAAGATTGGCATTATCGATTTCAACTTTCAAATTGTCAAGAACAGCCTTCAGAAGATGCTACGTGTGAATGAAGAGCAAATCTTTAAAGATACAAAGTCCATTATTGATAACTTTGAGTCGCAAGCAATTATATCTAGCTGAAATCTGTCCACAAAAACAATTGTAGATTTTTTATTATTGAAGAAAAATTTCTCTTTTTTTGTTTTCCCGATTTAATAAAATTATGAGTGATTCGACAAAAGTGTTACTTTCCACATGACAAATTATTTCTGTATATTCATTCGTCAAAATCCATGGTTAGGGGCTTTCTTTAACTGTATTTGAAAAAATCAAAGATTACAGTGTTAAATGTAGGATATTCTTAAAGCTTGTAGAAAAAATAGAAAATTTCGAAAAAAATCTTTTCACGAATGAATATTCACGACAGAAATGATGTGTCATCTAGAAAGCGGCCTTTAGATAAAAAATATGACCTTTTTGTTAGGAGTTAAGAAAATTTAGATTCAAGACGGAAATCAGTGATAATTTGAGCTTAATAACTGAAAATTAATTTTTTCTATTAAAGTAACAAATTGACAAACAAATGCGATTGTTTTCTCTCTAGCTTTCAAGGGCACGTTTTTATTGAATATCTATCTCAAGAAACGACAAGCCTTGAAAAATATTACTCTCGAAATAAGTACAGAATTATTCTACTTTTATTGCTGATAATTTCTATCCCTAGCAGTGGTCCGCATCATTGAAATCTACGATGGATTTAAGGATAAAAATCTAAAAATGTTAGTTTTTCCTCTTCCAGACCGGAATTCTTGAGTTTTTAGTCTGAACTAAGTAATAGCGTGGGAATAAGACTCAGAATAAGAGTTTTGAATTAGTTATTATCACGAATTAATAAGAGTAGAAAAAATGTTATTTTGAATCAAAATCTAAGTATAGAACTATTGAAATTGACTAATTTCTGACTTTTAAATATGAGAAATTACTAAAATAAATATTTTTTGACATTTTGGCTAGTGATTTATATGAAACGTTTTGTATCGATATTTTTGCATAGCTAATTCCTCTCCAAATGATAAGAGTTTTTGCATAACCTGTTTCTCTGACATGTAACCAGATTTATATCATTTTCCACGACATAGAGTTCAGCACAGTTGGGTACTATCCGTTTAAAGTTAACTAATCTTAGTTTAGCAATATCAGAACTTCTGATTCAGAAGAGAATTTTAGTTCATATTTTAGATAAATAACAACATTTTGAGAAGACGCTCCCGTTCAATATCTGAAGGAGTCACTTTCCCAATTATTTGTTCTTGGTAAATTCATATTGTCCTGTATATCCATAGTGTAACCTGAAGATGAATAAAATGCTCCAGGGACTGATATTTACTAGTACCATTCCAAATGGCGGCAACCTAAGAAATAATTGCAGCACATTGCTTCAAGAAGTATAATTTATAATAGAACTTTTTATTTAAAACTTTAGATTCAATTTAATAATTTTATTCTTTGAGATTTGAATAAATTGTTCTTGTTGATTAGAGGCCATAGTCGAGCTCAAAGCTGCTTCTGACTGAGCTGGGCGAGTCTCTTTTTTCAAGGAGTTTGAACTGATGACTTTGTTTGTGGTCTCTCTTAGGAACGAGTGTTTTAGTTTACCTCTTGTAGTTGTGGGCTAGTTTGGAACTTGTCTTAACAGATAGGTTCATTGCTGAGGATAAGCATAGCAAAAGATATAATTTAACAATCTCTAGGCTTCTATTGAAAATAAAAATTCACAAAAAAACCTCGTTCAGAATCTCAGATTCTAATTAGATTTGTATAAAGAAGGGCAGAAAATTAGTTTCAATGTGATATTTTTAAATCTTCAGACTTTTTAAACTTTTATTTTTTTTCAAGTATTTTCTTATTAAAGGGTCAAATTTTGGATAGACACTCATGAAGTACAAAATTTTAAAAAGGTTGCTTCAAATAAAAAGTTTTATAAATTGAACTAATTCTCCAAATAATGCTCCAAGAGACTCTTGCCAAGAATCCCAGTCTGTATTCGTTTCCTATCATTCCAAGATCTAATGTTGACTTTATCCTGAAAGTTATGACCGAATAGGCTCTCATCACTAGAGCAAATTCGAAAGTAGACTGTAACAAGATCCCTAAACTCGTTAACGTCAAGTTGGACAGCCTTCTTAAGGGGATTGACACCGGACTCTTCAAATAGCTTGAGTAACAAATCTGGCCTTTCCACTGGAAAGAGGGTTTGAAGGTTTTTTATCAAATTTTTCCCTCTAAACTGAAAAGACAACTTGACCAACTTTTCAAGGTACAAGAAGAGACCCCCTGGGATGTCTGGACTCCTCTTGGGCGTTATCCGCACAACGCCAACATCAACTTTGGCCTTTGGGGAGAAGGCAGACCCAGAAATGGTCTTGAGCATTTCAATCTTACAGTAGACTTGAGAGATAATCGAGAGTCGTGAGCGCTGTTCATCCCAGACTTTGGCGGCCAGTCTCTCCGCAACCTCCTTCTGGAAGGTCAAGACCATCGGCACTGGACCGTAGCTCCATAGGCCCCGTTTTTCTGCAATATCGTGGAGCCATTTTACTATAAGGGGTGTGGATATGTTAAAAGGGAGGTTTCCAATTAGTTTTACAGGGAAATCATCGTCTGCAGCGTTAATACAGTCCTCCTTTACCGATTCTTCGAAGATGTTCTCCATTGGAAGCTTCAGGATGTCGGCTCTGTAGATTTCCATGTTGCAGTTACGTGATCTAGCTACCATTTGTAGTTCATTCAGGACAGGAATGAATCTACGATCGAGTTCCACGCAAATCAGGTTCTTTGGCGGACCATCGAGGATAATATTTCTGGTTAAAGTACCCGGTCCAGAGCCAATTTCGATAATGGATTTTGATTTCAGGTCACCAAGCTTGTCAACAATCGAGGCTACACTCTTGGGTTGGAGAAGAAAGTTTTGCGAGAGTTGTTTCTCTGCTTTGAGCCCATAAATACGAAGGATATCTCTAATTGTGGGCAAGTAGGGCACCCTTAGAGTATTTGACATTCGTAATTATGAATCATTTGAACAAAATAGTTATTTTTCCATTATTTAATAGAGTTTTTTTAAATTAAAGATTTGAATCCCACTATTACAAATATGAAGGATTATTTTCGCTGAAAAGGGATTTATTAAAGATTCTAAAAATATATTAAATGACCTCCAAGTATGACAGTAAGTAATTTTATTCTCATCAACAGCTTTCCTCGGAGGCGCTTGTAATCCGACAACATGGCGCTCGGATGCGATTGTAGAGCTGGAAAAAAACAATGTTACATATTACAATCCTGTATGAACATGTTTCAATTAATAATTTTTAAAGCAAAAATCTGATTGGTGTCCTGCGCTCATCGAATATGAGAGAATGGCGAAGGAGAATTCAACTATTCTCCTTTTCGTCTTCCAGCCCACAATTACGACTGGAGTCGCTAGTCTAATTGAAGTATCCTATCTTTCCGGTGTGAAGAATAACCTTGTCCTCGTTATGCCAAAGTGGACTAGGGATTGCAATTTGAATGAGTAAGAAATTTCTCCTTTAATCTTTAGAAATTTAAACATTGAAAATGCCTATGAAATTGTGAGAAAAATTGCAGAAAAGTCCTCAGCCAAGGTTTTTGAGACAATCGATAGTGCACTTGAGTTTGTTAAATCATCTGTGAAAGAGGTAAACAAAGGTTAATAATTATTTTTAAAACTTTTTTCAGAAAATTGATAAAAAAACTGACCTTAATTCCACCAGTTACTCTGCACATGAATCGTCCAATGTCGCATGCAATCATGTTCGAAGTTCAATAAGGTAAGAATATAGATTAATTATTTCAGTACATTTCTAGATCGAGTTGAAGAGTTAATAAATAGGCCAACTGCTCATAGAAAGACAAAAACCCTTGATATCACTTTTATTAATGACTTTAAACGAGTGAGTTAAACCTTGATAAAAATAGAGTAAAACAAAAAATTTCAATTTTTCTCTCAGAATTTAGAAATTTCAAATAAAAATGATTCAGTATGTTTACAGCGAACTTCTGATTTTTTCACTGTTCAGAACAAGCACAAATTCCAATGAATTCTAATTTCACTACACAATATTATCCACAACTAATTATTTAATATTTTTACAAAACATTTTTTTTCAAATTTTATTCCTTTTTTCTCAGAGTCAATCCTTGGATTTCCAATCGAACACGCTCGTCTTCCAGACAAAGTGGGACGTGATGAATAACTTTCATCTAACCCATGACATTCCCTCTGTACAATCAATCGACCGAGAACTTAAACGTCTCAAGATAGATCATGATAGTTATGATCAGAATCGATCAAAAATCATTCTATCATTTCTCTACAAATCAAAGGGTAGTTCTTTATTATTCATTCAACCATCGTTTTACTGAGTTATTTTTTCAATGAAATGTGTAAATTTTCATTCAAACAAATTTTCTTTTCTTCTAGAACTATTCCTAATGAATCCCTATAGGCCAGGAATATCCATCAAGAGATCTTTATCATATTCAAATTACGAGGAAAAGACAAATGAAACGTCAAAGAGTTGTCTCAATACATGCGTCAAGAGGAGCTTTTCATCGTGCATGCCGGAACCTCAAAATCAATCCAATAGTGGATTGGTCCAAACGCAGCCCACAGGCTTACGATTAAAACGTCCCATAAAGTTGGTAGTCAAAACGAAAAGCACTAAGAAAAGAAAGTGTGGTAAGTCCTTCTATTTTTAGTAACCTTTAGTTTTCAATATTATTTCTCTAATAAAAGTTGATTGATTAGAAAATCTTGAGTACATGGTTGCTGTAGAGATTATTTTCTAACTGGCAATTATTCTAGTTTTTTAATTAAGCAGAAAATTATTTCTCTAGTCCTAAACTTCAACCTGAAGACAAGAGAAGAAAACTTTAAATTTAGAAAATGTTGCAAATTCTATTGGCTTTCTTTCAAAATTTATGACTTGCAAAATAAACTAGTTACCTAACGGAAAGTGGAGGCAAGTCCAAGAAAACTTGATAAATTTTTGAATTTTCAAATGTAAGGAAATACTAACACAATTTCACACAACTCCGTACCCTTCTGGAACTAAGTTCCCCGAATTACCATCTCACACCAGGTGGGTTTGCCAGAACCTTACCCCCCCTGGACCATCTCGGTGGGTAATCGGTTTTCGATCAGGAACACAAAACCGATTTCCTTACATTTGAAAATTCAAAAAACCGACCGCCCACGAGCTTACTTATAAGTAGCTCGAAAAAATAGTGATATTTCACGATATTCTGACAATGTAATTATTTGAAGTAAGTTTTCTACCTACTAACAAGTAGTAGATCAGGACAGGTGATTTTTCTAGACACTCTCGAAGGACTATGATTGAATCCTCTATTCTTCTATTATTCCAGTCTAAATAGAATGACTTTCTTGGTTACCTGTGATAGTTCTCCAGAAAACTAGGAATGCATTTTGACAGCAATCATTGCGGCTATCAAATGCCTTTTTTACCATGAATCACTAATCAACTAAATCGACATCTGAGAGTCTAGAAATGATCCTAAAAAAATATATTTTATGCATTTTATGATTGCAATCGAAAAACCAAGAAATGCACGTATTTTAGGGTGAGACATAGTCGAAATTTCTTTTGTACACACTCCAGCTTGATAAGCATCGAAAGTTACCTAAAATGGTATATTCGAATTTCTATAGAAATATGTCCAAGAATTACGCCCAAATTAGCCACATTTTGGCAAAAATTTGCTATGAAAAATCAGGCATTCAACAAAGCTATATGAAAAAATGATCGTATTGATATTCTTCCAGACCGTTAGAGTCAGAAAACGTGAACATAAATTGGGTGGATCAAATAATCCAGCGGAGAATCACAAAATCATATTTATAAAAAGGCGCGAAATTGATAAAAATTGAATTTTGTCGGACATATTTGTTGATATATTAAAAAAAAATCTCAAGTTCTTTGGGAGATTAAGAAAAACAGTGTTCAAGTTTTAAAATATTTTCGTCTCACCCTAACGTATTTCAATATGAAATCTGAAGGAACATACATTTCTCAATCAAAATGCATGTTTTTAACACTTGGAGCATTTTGATATACGTTTGTACCCCAATTAGGTTTTGAATCCATATAACCTTTTTATTATCGATGCAATTTGAATGAGATTTTAAGAGAATTAATAAATAATTGCGAAAAATGATATTCAATTTGATTTAATGCTCTTTGACCTTTCCCCTTTCGAGGAGAGACAATTCATCGTAAAGCATATTTTGGGGTAATTATGTATACCACCAATTTCTTATAATTTTTCTTCATAATTAGTAATTCATTACACTCCAATTTCATACCGACTCATAGTTTGCTTTATAATGTCAGATACGAGTCAAATCTCAAAATAAATACACTGTTAATTATAGAATTTTCTTTAATAAGAACTATTTTTATGTACAAAATTATTTACTCTTTTTGCCCCCTTTATGTAAAGAATGTAATCATTCTACAATTTAAATTCATTGAAATAATTTTCATCAACTCCACTATGGTAGAAATGGTCAAAATTCAAGGCTCCATATCTTTTCAATGTTTCATTCAA
>JJOG01000144.1:0-12725 GCA_000715275.1 Gyrodactylus salaris
AGATTTAAAGCGCACTAAAGATAGAAATAGCCTCAGAATTAGTTCTTCATCATATATATTGAGCAATCTAAAGAAGTGCCCTACTCATTGGTAGAAAATTTGTGAAAGCTGAACCTACTTCAAGAAAAGCGTGAGAAACCAGGATATCGACATCATGGACACAATTTCCTTTGAGTTTTGATTTGCCGTAACATAGGAGTTGTCCGACTTACTCCGCTGGCGCCTGGATAGCAGCTGTGCATCGGCAGCCTGCCTTCCCGTCTGACTGAGAAAGGCGAATATTGGATTCAGGTTGTTGGTCTTGCTAGACGGAAAGAGGCTCGGGAAGTACTCGGTTATCAGTTGTAACAACACCTCCTGGTCCACTCTCACCCCGAGGATTCGGTTGGAGTAATAATCCGGCAGCAGTTTTTCACTCAGCGCGGACAATATCCAAAAGGATTCCTCCTCAGTGCAATACAGCAGGATTACACTCGAAACTATGTTCATTGACTGACAATATCCTGTTAGTGAGCACAGATTTTAGTTTTTTTTTCAATTCCTAGTTTCCAATCAAAGAAAACTATAACAATTTAGAAGCTTTGACTTACCGTCTCTTATTTGAGGTCGAATGTATTAGATAGTGGTCAACGTAAAAAATCGATTTTTGGAATGCATTACTCAGAAATCGAAAGTTGATAAAAACTTCACCTGTTTTCTTTTCAACAAATAATAATATAACTGTGTAATTACATTCTATCAAGCAGCTTACAAAACATGGATGTTTAGTGTCAAAGTTTCCGTGTCACAAGGCGACAGGTTCTTGGAATAAATTCAAAATCAAACTACAAGATGGAACGAAGATTTTTTTTTCTTCTTGTGAACACAATAGGCCAATAAAAATCCTTCTCAATTATTTTTGTTCACTTTTTACCTAAACCCCTTTTTGAGACGAAAATTTAACCCAACTCAGAAGTAAATTAGTGGATTTCCTGAAAAAGTCGAAAAGTTGAATTAATTAAAAATCTGTTTTGTTCCAATTTCACGGGAATGGAGAATTTGAGAATCTTTTACAAGATAAAATCTTGCTTGTCATGAACCAGTTGTTCATATAATTCAACGGATCTAGCTTTCAGATTGCACCAATGCACATGAATCAAAGTGGGCGAAAAAAAATATAAATTAGACTGACCTATTAGTGGATTCTTGTAGGCGTAGGTCTTCAAGACCCTGCGTAGGCAATCTATCCCTTCGTTGTTACAATAGGCCTTGTGCTCTGGGAACGAACGGCGCAGATCTCGTTCAATCTCATCCACAAAGAAACTCTGATGCCAAGTCACTTGGCTTTGGAGTTTCTTATAGAGGCTTTGGTTACAGAATATCTAAAGAGAAACACACTTTACTGTTTTTTTTCCTTTACGTGGTTCATTGTTGAGGTTTTTGTTAACAAAAAATGAAAACATACTTCCTTATCAGCCCCGCTGAAGTGGAGCCACATTTGTCCACGATACTTGCCCGGGATGCCTCTAAGGACCATACTTCTCATCTTGTCTATTCTGTCCATCATCTGAATGTTGGTTCCGTGAACATTCAAATACTCGTCCCATTCCGTAATCCTTGCAACTTCCTCGTCTCTAAAGTAGGCGTTAGACAAATCCTCGTTGTCCATATCAATATCTGGATATAGGAGGGAGAATCTACCGCAATCTTTCAAGTCCTCTTCGACCATTTCAACACCCGAATGGTCCTTTATCATGTCAGCGATTTTATCGATTATTTCCTCAAACCTCTCAATCGCCTTGAAGGTGAAGGAATTCAAGTTAATTGTTATACAAAATCTGTCATCAGTCATGGCCTCAATACTTCGCAGTGACTCGATCGTAAAAGTAAATCGGCATTCTTGAGACTTGAGGAATAGGTTATATGAAATTGAGTTACGTTAAAACAGATAAACTCTGTTAAAATGTAAAGGACTCCTTTAAACTCTTGGTTATTACTAAAATAGAGGTCAACCTTGTAATAGTCAAAGTGATGAATGTTCAGGTGGTCGTTTGATAAACGAAATGTGTTCCTTAGTCTTTCCAGCTTGAACCAACTTTCACTCCAAACGGAATCCTTCTCAGAAAAGATGCTGGGGAGTTAATTAGGACTAGTCATACTTGTCTTTATAGTATATACTTCCACTGTAATTGCTATCGAGTAGAATGCATTGCTTCCAAAAGTCTATGAAATAAATTAACGTTTTTAACGCGTTCTTTGGCTGAGTTAAGGGAACAAAATTGAACTAGTGACAATATTAGGGATATTAATTACTTGATCCTTAAGGGTATGTATTTGAATTGCATTTGGGAAGCGTAGTTCGATTTTCTAAAGATTAATCAAGGCCATACTCTAATATCGATCCAGAGAATCTTGGCATTGTTAATAAGGATAAAGTTTTTAAAAACCTGCACTCTCTTATCAATTGCTTTGATTTCACCTAGAAATAAAGAGAAACAATGCATTACTTAGTCTATCTGAGGAATTCGTCAGAGGATTGAAAATAAATCGCATTTATATCATGTAACTAGTAAAACAAATATTCGCATTCGAAATCTACTTTTGTTTTTTCAATCACACTCAAGTATAAAATATCAAGTTCAAACTAGGTTTCAGGTTCTGAGTCAGAATGACATCTTCCAAGCTTTCGTCTCTGGATGTTACCATCTTTAAAGCTTTAAACCTTAAAAATATCGAAATATTCGGAACTAGTGATCCCTATGTAACATTGGAAGTATTTAGTGAGTTATTATTTTAATTTTTATCGTTTAAAACTCTTTACAATTCTCTAGGTGATGTCAAAAAGACGAATACTATTGAAAACAACTTGAATCCTGAATGGAATGAAAAGTTCCACTTTGATCTCTCACGTCCCCTCGTCGGCACCGATACAATCGTCTTCAAGGTCAAAGATAAGGACCCCATCCCTCCAGACAAGTAAGTTCTTTCAAATTTCCATTTTAAACTCCAATAAAAAACTAAAGTAATTATAGAAGTATATAGTATATACTGTTGCTCATGAATTAATAGACTAGTGATTGATTAATGGAAGTTCTCTAATAATTATTCAAGATTTATCTACTTTTCTGATGAACTGCTCTTTTCAATCGATCGAGAGTAATCGAAATATCAACAGAATAATTGTTTCTCATATCTTTTCTACATCCGAATGATAATCGAATATTTTTCTAAATGCGTCTTTTCAAATCTCATGGTTCCATATTAAATATTTCCCATACTTTTAAAGATTGTTTCTTGATAGAGTTTTGCATCGATTTTTGTTATTGATAAAAAAATGCAAAGCTACCTTTAGACGTGAAGATAATACCTTGCTGAATCACTCAGTATTGTCTGTGTGTAGGTTTTTTCTGAATCAATCTCTGTCAATAAAATCCTATCTAACACAAGACATTCTTGATCATCTTGAAAATGTAATGTTTGTCCTTTTAAATCTAACAATAGAAAACCTTCACTTTAAACCTATTTAGCGTTTATTTGTCTTGCTAGGCTCTCGATAACATGGGTTTTCTCATTCAGAAATTTCCAAAGACTTTTAGTAGATTTAAGAATTTTGTGAAATCAACTAATTCCTCCTTGCAAAGATTTTCTCTATCGATTGAGAAACAACATTCGTCAAACATTCTGCAGTTGATTTATGGAAATCTTAGCATTCGGTTTTGGATTGGGTAAGGGATTAGGGCTGTTGAGCAAATAAAGAGAACCAATCAGAGTAGGAATTAAACTTGAGAGATTGGTGGGGTGACTGCGTAGATTGGATTTTGTCCATCGCCCTGATCTTATCTAATGTTTACGACGGAGCCCTCTTTCTGTAGGAACGCAGCCCTGGAAAGAATGGACCAATGAACTTGTATTTTCTCCATCTTTTCGACATGGAATATGTTTGTTAATAAGGCATTCTAGGATAAGTTAGGGCTTCTTAAACATAAGTCAACTCATAAAAATCAAGCAGAATATGAGGCGATAATTTCGCACAAAAAATACTCTCATTTTCAACATCAAGATTTAATGGAAAAAATGAGGCCAGTGTTATAGAACTCACTCTCTCTAGAGAATCAACCCATCTTATTAAAAGTCAAGTTTTCATGCATGATAGGTATATATTGATTTTTCTAGAGAATCTAAAAATGTATCAAAATCTCTAGCCTACAAACTGTCGAAAAAACCACTGTTTCCAAATTAGTCTGTTCCAATTATGTTTTTTTCACGTTGATTTCTAGGTCGCTATATCCTCTTAAAACCTTGTTATTAGCGAGAGAAATCAAGGTGGGATTATTTGAAATTTACGACTACTTTGTCTACTATTGAGTAGTATATTTAATTAACGCGCATTTTATATTTTAGACTCATGGGACGTGCCGAAATATCCTGCTATGATCTCATGAGAAATTCAGACATCAAAACTCTCCTCACCCTAACTGACGAGAAGAGCCGGCCTATTATAGTTAGTTCTCAACTCTAGTGTTACATTTCGGTACATTTCTCGAGTGTATCTCATTCTTGAGAAGATTTACGATAATTAGGTTTACGAAATCTATAAGGCTTCATCTTTGTCAAGTGGTTTCGAGAGGAGATATTATTTCTCTCAAATTTACAATACATTATGAACAATGTATACTGTCTAATCAATACATTGATAGTCCTATGGAGATATTCAACAAATCAAGACTATTTAATGATTGACTCTCTACATAAAAAGTGTTTGTATTCATTCATTGTAATCACTTCTAGAAACAGAAGAATTGGATTAACTCTCGACATTGTATATTTTAGGTCAAAGGAGCCTCTGTAAGTGTTGTCGGAATATTGTGGAAATTAAGCCCAACTCAATTTATCTCTGCCACTAATCCCTACTTTAGGCCACTCTTGAAGTCCAAATTGTATATCAGAAACCAGAAGGTGAGTCTCACAAACAGGTGTTTCAACTGACAAGTTTTTGCCTTGAACGTGCACTGAAATAAGACGAATTTCTACCTCGAACATATTCAACAATATTGAAGATTCGTTCAGAATATGTCAGCCAAATTAAAGTTTAAAAAAAATTCTAAATTTTGACATGAGTTTCATCTTGACAAGACTTGTGATTTGAATCATCTTGAGGCTTGTTACGTAACTCGTTTTCTTAACAGAGCGTTAATTTACTCAAAAATTTGGTTCCTTCGAAAATGTAGCTTTAGAGTAGAGTTGGTCTGAATAAATTGACGTAATTTAAAAGAAAGTCCTAGCCTCGCTCATCCCCTGTAGCCTTTCGAGTTCCATGCCTGACAAGATGATGTAATATTATATTTATTTACAAAAACATAAACAAAAGGTGCAAACAGTAAGTCAATCCCAGTAGTGTGCTTGACCAAAAAATCGTTGTGATTACTCTAGCCCTAAATTAAATAATCTCATCCCATCAAATTGGCCTATGATTTTGCAACGGGAGATAGCAAAAACTAATGTCTCACCTTTTATTTTCTAGTGTCAAAAGTCTCCCAGCCAGAAGAAAACCCAAACGATCCAAATCAAATTGTAGCAGGCTCATGTGAGTTGAATTCCACAGCCTCGGTTTGTATTCAAATAGATGGTAACTCAGATTTCGGAAGAATTTAAGGTTTAAGACTTTTTCGTAAGACAAAAAAGTCTTTTGAATTTGCCTCAAATATTAATCTGCAAAGAATTTATCAAAATTTCAAGTTTTTCTATGCTTTGGCCTAGAGGGTTAAAACGGTTTCTGCGAAAGAAAATTTCCACATAACTTCTGACATGATTGGCTGAGCATCCAAAAGTTGTGACTACGGTCTAGGATAAATATCTTAATTACTGTACTTGAGATTCGCGTTATTTTATTTTTCTGAAGCATTCTGTTCTAATGGGTCTCCCTAGTTTAGCTGATTGACTAGAGATCTTTTAGAGCACCTTACTCAAGAGCCAGACAAAAGGCAGAAGTCCCCTTTTGAGTAAAAATCCACCTATCTCTGAGGCCCAGTACTAAGTCTTGGCAGAGAAATCTGAGAACCTTGAGAAACATGGCCTAAGTTGATATCTCTCAGATTTTTTACTCTGAATGAATCAAAGCTTCTGATTGATTAATCACAAGATTGACTTTGAATAAAACCAGAGGTCTAAAAGACAGAAAAATAGGATTTCTCTGCTAATTCAATCATTTTTGTATGAGTTTTCAATGACAACTTATCACGAAAATCAGGGACTTTTTATGTATGTAAAGCAAATACCGTTCAAATTTCTAGGAATAAGGGATTTGGTTGGAAAATTTCATGGCTCAAGTATAGGGGTAATTCGATCGCCAAAGTCTGTTGTCTACATGATTGGTTCACATGTTGCAATTCGGAATAGTCTCTTCCCCTTATAAATCAATACTCATGTTAAAATGGACAGCGAGAGTTTCCTCTGAACACACATAAAACAAACTATTACAAAAATGTCGACAGTATATGCTCGGTAATATTTAGGAAGTGTTTTTCATTGGCCTATTCCAACTCTTCTCAATCATTAGCTTTCCTTCAAGAGGGAACGAGTTTAATCGAACACATTTCTTCTACTCAGAGATGTCTGATAAGGGGGATAAACAAGATGAAAATGGTCAGTATCTTTATAATCCTTGGTAGAAAGTGGCCTTAATTTCTTTCATAGCAGGCTGATGCAAATTTTAAATTAATCTTCCTTCAAAATAGCTTCGAATGAAAACGAACAACAAGTTGCCACTGTCGATCCTAACACAGGAAAGCAAGTTATACGGTTAGCCATGCCATCCAGACCCTCTAGGGAGAGTCTATCTACAAAAACTGTCGACTTCCAGGTCCGTATACGCATCGTGGAGGGCCGCCAGCTGCAGGGAGCCAACATTGATCCCGTGTGTCGCGTGAGCTGCTCGAATGTACAAAAGCAAACCCGAATTCTCCGCTCCACCAACTCGCCGTGCTGGAATCAGGTGTTTTACTTCAACTTTCGCGACTCCGCCAGGAACCTAGTCGATGAAATTGTCAAGTTTAATGTCTTTGATTCGCACTCCTTGTCCAGAGACTCGCTGATCGGATCATTCAAGTTCGACGTTGGCTACGCCTATCACTCCGACGATCGGGCCATTATCAATAAGTGGCTCCTACTATCCGACCCTGAAGATCCATTGGCCGGTCCAAAAGGCTACCTGAAGGTCTCGGTCATTGTCTTGGGACCCGGCGATCAGGCACCAGTAAGGTTTCTCTCAAGAACCATTTAATTCTTTAAAAACATTCTTCCCCTTTCTAATTCAAGTCTTGGAAGTCGAATGAGGCCAACGATGATGATATACAGCAGTAAGTCTGCAATTCTTCTAAAATAGTCGAGCAGGTTCTTTAGAATTTTTCATGCATAAACTCCGTTTAAATAGTTTAATAAAACGTTATATTTTTGGTAATTCTCGTTATATTTATTTCTGTCACATGACTTGAAAAATGGGAGAGGATTAGCAGAAAACAATATCCCTAATTTCTTAATTCTGAAAGAATGGAAAATTATATCGATTGCACGTTTCCTTAGAAACCTCCTACGTCCGGCCGGTGTCACTCTCCGCCCGGCAACATACGCCGTGAGAATATACAACGGAGAGGATCTACCAAGAAGTACAGTCTTTAATAACTATTTTTATTCAAAATCCGTTACTATTGAAATCTCCCTCTAGTGGACAATGGCATCATCAGTAAAGCGGTCTCCTTAGTTACGAGCAAGAAGCAGGACCCGAAGAACTTTGTGGACCCTTACGTGGAGGTCAACTTTGCCGGTATAAAGGTAGGTTCCAGATTTTGCCCCTTTTCATGCCAACTTTGCTAACAACTACTTTACCTTAAGAACCAAACGAAGAAGGTTGACGAGACCGATCATCCAGACTGGAATCAGGAGATTCGTATGGTCCTTCAAGTAAGGTGGACACTCTTTCTAGAGAATATCGATTTTCAATCATTTCTATTTTTAGTTTCCTTCAATGTGCGAAAACATGAAATTTGTCGTCTACGATTGGTGAGTTTTTCTCCATTTGATTTTCATATCAATCTCATGGGGTTTAAACAGTTTCAGACTTGAGGTTACATTTTCCTGATAATTTTGAAAAGGCGATCTAAATTATGAATTAGCAACTCTTGTAGACTGAATAGGACAAGGAGGCGTTGAACCTCAAGGAAACGCCATCATTCCTCGAATACAGGCTACTTTCCAGATAGGAAATCATTTCTTTCGTCCGATACAATAAGATTAACATGTATTCATGTCAAAAGCTTTGGTCAGGGGTGGAATTAGTCAATTTTTATTGTCTCTTCAGACAAAATTAATCGCCTTTAATTTTTCTTTTGTAAAACTCTCATTATGAATGAAACAAGAGACAGATAGTATCGATTCCTATTTATGTTTTCGTTAAAAATGACAAAACGCTAATTTTTCAATATGCTCTTCCAGGGATCGGATCAACAAGAATGATCCGATCGGTGCATTCGTTCTAAACTTGAACAGCTGCACCTCTTTCAACACTGACGATAGTGGTTAGTGGAATGTTTCCTATATAGATTTCATGTGCTATGCTAACCTTGAATTGCTTAATTATCACACGGGCGACCAGAAAACCAATTTGAAACTAGATCACTGCTTGAAAGTAGTCTCTGATAGAACAACAGATTGTCGCCTTCTAAATTGCATTTTATTGATTAATATTCGCTAATCATTTTTAAAGAATTGTGGCTTATAGAATTTTACATTTTTTTTCGAGCTACTTGTAAGTTTTTATGAATTTTCAAATGTAAGGAAATGCTAATAAAATTTCACACAACTCCGTACACTTCTGGCCCGAATTACCATCTCACACCAGGTAGAGACACGTTTCGTCCTCTTGGGACTCATCAGTATACCCCAGACGCCGAGACTCGAACCCGGTTCATTCGTTCTTGAGCCATTGGTGGGCTTGCCAGAACGCTATCCCCTGGAGATTCAAACAACAACAGGAGAGTGATCAAATGTGTTAGCACATTCGACACATTTGAAAACTTATAGAATTGTTGAACCGCTCTAGAAATTTTTTCTAATCCTTTGCTGAACCTGAATTTATTCAACACATATTGAACCTTGTAAATATAATTACAGGGACGCCGGACTGAAAGATGAACCGATAGGTTCTTTTATAATAAACCTTGGCGAGTGTTCCGCACAAGGGATAGTCGGTATGTTCTAGATAATGGTTGTGGGCAAAGTCTTGTGGTCATGGCTCAACTCTCATCAAACCCTCATATTCCTAATTATTTATTTATTCCTTCTCAGTGTAAAAAGTTTCTCTAATAATTTAGGAATAATAGACTCAAATCAAAATCATTGATCAATGAAATTTTGCTTTAATAATCTCAAAAACGATATATACCGGGGTTTCAATAAAGCGTTTTGAAAATAATTTACAATTATAGGTGATATTGATGAGGGTAAATGCTTTTCTTGGTTGTGGAAGCTTTTGGTATATGGATTTCTTTCAAGGTTGCCATTTTTCTGTTGCACCATTGTACTTCATCACAGGACTACCAGAATTGAACATTCTCATGGGCGTAATTTGGTATAATTTATTCACATGTTTTTGCAACGATTTGCGACAGGTATACAAAGTTATTGTGAGAAGAGTAAGCTGATTAGAATAAAAGTTCTCTTCTGGTCGCCCTAACATCCCTCTCTATTAACGAACTTTTAAAATCGCTCATTTCAAAATACCGATTGCAAGCCTGTTTTCTAGCAAAAAAGAAATACTTAAACTGTCCCCTTCAACCTTAGGCTATTTGCCCACTTTTGGTCCGTGCTACATCAACCTGTACGGCTCTGCCAGAGAGTACAGCGACGGACCGAATCAATTCGAGTCCTTGAATCTGGGTGAAGGGGAAGGCTGCGCCTATCGTGGCCGAATCCTCATCGAGCTCAACACTCACCTCAGGGATGAGCCAGAGAAGAATGAGGTCATTTCAATTGCAGAAGAGCAGAGGATCATGACACAGGCAAGTCATCGCTTATAAAATAATCTTTCTGAGGGCAACACACGATGAAAATCACGTCTAATTTCATTGGTCAGCCAATAATATTCATTGCAAGACATTGTTTCTCTCAAAAGGTGTTCAGATCAATTTTATATCCACACGAGATTCTATGTACACGCAACCCAAGTGTGAAGCGCTGAGAATTCTAAATACATACTCGAGAGCTGCATCGCTAAAGTATAAATTTTTATGCAAACAATCTCACAATGCATGTTGATCTCTGTTGGTGTTTTAAGTTAGATTTAATAATCATAAAAGTATTTTTTCACAATCATCGATTCATGTTATTTTTCAATATCGATTTGATGATTCTGACAAATATTATTCTTTCTCTGCTAATCTATCTCAAAAAGGACATTTCTTTCACAAGACTCCTTCTTAATATAATCACTAGGGCGCCCAAAAAGCATATTTAGCATATTCAAGCTGCATTTTAGAGGGTTTAAAGCAAGAAAAGTGTACTAATTTCTTTTTTTTAAATGACTTGACCACAGAATAGCTGTGGGTTTTTCATACGAACAGTTGGAGTGAGATGCCGCAATTTAAATCAAAATAAATGTTTTTCACTATTTTATTGAAAAGGCTTCTCATTTTAATTTTAGCGATTTTATGCATTATTTTATGCATATTTTATAAAGCATATTTTGAGCATATATCTGGTAAAAAAGAGTATAATTTCCAAAATAAAAGAATATTTTTCTATATGCTTAAAATAAAGCATATTTTCTAGGCGCCCTATTAATCACATACTCAACAGAATGGAGGAAACTTCTGCAATGAAACTTTTCGAGATTTCATCTCACAATTTCTTATATTTCTGGCTAATTTTGATTTGCAAGACCAGAATAGCTTGATAAACTTTCATATTTTATGCTAAATAGGATATTTTGCCTCCCTAAATCCCATGCTTTAACCGGTTTTTATCTTGTAGAAATTCATGAGAAGAAGAAATTGGCTTCTCCACGCCAACTTTATGATGGCGACAATGATCAACAAAGTGGACGGAAATGTCGTCTTCGAGATGAGCATAGCCAACTTTGGAAACACCCTCGATGAGAACATAGAACCCTCTGCTAGCACGACGCCGCCAACGAATCCCGTATTCGACGGTCAGTACTATTACTTCCTACCATGGGGCCATAAGAAGCCGTCGTGCCTCGTTGAAGCCAACTTAGAAGATATTACACCCAGGCTGTACGCAATGAACTTGCTGAAGAAGATTACCAAGAAACTCGTGAGAACACATTATTCTAGCTTCATTGTTGTATCAAGGTATTTTAAATGGGATAGATTCTAAGAAATTGAGTTTGTGCAAGGAATATGTTAGTCATACACTTTTCTTGCTTGTCTTTTATCAATCTTGAAACTTGAGGAACTGATTCATAGGGCGTCCAAATGCCAAGAGACCCTTTTCTGGACCCATTCTTGTGCCTATTTTGATCGGTCTACTAATTTAGCAGTTCGCATTGTATACAAACCTTCAAGTCAATTTATCTAAATAATGGTTACCTTTTAAACACTAACCTTTCTTGTTCTAAATTCTATCATAAAACTTTCTTGACATAGATTTTTACAACTTCTGATCTAATCTAAGTTCAATCTTTCTGGTTTTAATTATTATCCAGACGTCTGAGATCTTCAAAATAGTCAATAAAGATTACTTTGTCATCTAACGTCAGGAATATTGTACTTCTAAAATGTGCTTCCATTTATTTTTTAGGAAAGCAATTTGGAAAAGATTGAAGATGCAGTCAGAAGGACGGAAGGCGAAAAGAAGGATTATGACAAAATGTTGGCCAGATTGATTATAAAAACCATAAACGAATTAATTCTCAGCCTCAAGTTAGTTCACTGAAAGCTACAAACTATTTGCCTTCTTTTGGATCAAAATCATAATGCGAAATTTTGAAAATAGGATCTAAAGTGACCCAAAATCTATTGATAACATTCCTAGTTGACCATAATGCCAAGTTTTAAGGGTCTGTAACAAGGTTACTCAGAATATGAGTTTGACTCATGATGAATTTGAGAGTGTTTTCCATTTTCTTTGGCCGATGTCAATCAGCTTTTGACTGGATTGGGTCAACAAACTGTGCCAGGATTATGGCACTTAGCGGTTGGATCGCTGAAACAGATTTACTGAAACATGCTGCAATATTGGTTCGCCATGTTAATATTCTCTTGTAGTCAATCGCTTCCGGATTGGTCCACCTCGAATAGTCCAATGAACGCACTGGATATCAACCTGCAGAAGTTGCGAATTAAGGAAATGACGAGAATCAAAGACGAATCCATGAAACTCAAAATGGAATGCAAGAACATAAATGATGGCGTGGAAACACTTAAGGGCTTCCTGAGCACACTCAAGACCATCAGCAAAGAGGTGATGATTTATGCTTTTCGATTATTTCATTCGTTATAGGAAATTCGAGATAAAGCTTCAAGTTCTGCACCAATTGAGATTCCGATAGTTGGACACTATCAAGAGTAAAATTTAAACCCTTTATGACCCGACTCCACAATTCAATGATAATTCCTATTGTTCAAAGTTAACTAGGCTAAAAATTAAATGTTAAGAACTTTTCATAAAATATTTAGTTTGGGAGATATTCACGGTTTCTTTGAAGATGAATGAGGTATTTTGCCTCTTTCAAT
>JJOG01000148.1:0-12610 GCA_000715275.1 Gyrodactylus salaris
ATACAACCCTTTTCAAGTTTAAGTAGATCTAAAAATTAATCAATTCTTTGAATTGAGTTTCATAGCCGAGTCTAACACTCTTCGGGTTCACATGTGGGGTTATAATGGGGGAAGGAGGGTTTGAAACTATTTACAAACTTATTTCGAGGAGGTAGACCCATGCCATATGAGATACCATACACTACACCATCCCTCCACCTTCCCTGATCGGAATAAATGACAGGAAGCCTGAATATGTGTCATAGTAATTTAGCCAGGTATTAGGAAAGAAATATATGATCAAACGAAAAGGTCAAGACCATTAATGTCCAATAGGGTGAGAGAATAGAAATTATTTTAAATAGTTATTCTGTTTCAAGATCTTTTCTGATATTCTAACCACTGCAGGTCCCCACATTGTTCTACTTAAGAGTAGAGATTTCAACAGAAGCATATAGAGAGAATTTTTCGTTTTAAACTGCTAGAATTTCAGCTTTACAATCCCAATTTAATTTTTAGAGCAGCGAAGAATATCAAATTGCAAGTCAAGTCGATATTTAGTAGGTAGTTTGGGGACCTGCTCTAGGAGGGTCGAGAAGAATTTCACTTTCTAAAACTATCCTCAGAAAAATACGTAGTTTAAGAATTGAGAAGAATCACCTCAACGAAATTTGTATTCTCGCATCCTAATGTCCAATATACAAAAAATAACCGAAAACTTTTTAATTAATCTGTGAAATGAGCTCAGCAGACATTAGAGAAATCATCTATATAACAGTTTCCATATTGCTGAAACCTTATTAAAATGGCATATTGTTAGTAGAAAACGATATTCATACCACCTTCTCAACATAATAGATATCATGGCATTATCTTGGTAAACTCCATAAGGTTCTAATCAGAGGAAATTAACCACATTTGTCTTATTTAGCATTTTTGTTTATATGAAAAACCCAATTATTATTTAACTCGCTGTAATAAAAGCATTATGCAGCTAAAGAAAAACATGATGTAATTATTATATGAATCATTTATATCATGACCGGCGGCCATGCATGAGTCTCGATGATAGGCATTTTGATTTCAATGAATTTCTCTGCTAATGGCGTAGTAATTTCTGTACAATAAGCTTCTAATAGTCTCAATTCAAATTTCTAAACAGCTGGGCTTGGTAGTGATCACATTTGGCAAATCGTCGTTCTTCGGATAAATTAATTTTTTATTTCTTGCAATCTCTTGCTACTTAAACCGAAAGGATTTGTTTCACCTAAAAGTATTTATAAATCCTTGAGAGAAGCTTTCTTTACTCTAACCAAAAGGTTAACCCAAGAGGCTAATCGGTTACCGGCTATATATTCAGGTCTCAAACAAATAGATCCCAGTACATTGGATGCCAGAGTTGATAAGTTCTCAATGATCATGAAAAGATTCATGTAGCTAAAAATAAATTTATAATATTACTACTCATAAGTAGTACTTTGTTTTCTAACTGAATTAAGTAATAGCCATTAAAGTAATCTAATTCAATCTCGGAGTAGACGCTTGTATGTAGGGAGCATTTTGAGGCCATCTTTTATTACTTCCTTCAGAGTATTAAATATATTAAAATTTAATTTAATATGAGAACATTATAAGTGATGAAACTCACCAAAATCCATTTGTAATAGTGAGATTGATAATGCATGAGGTTAGTGGGCAGGAAAATTTAATTTTCATTGCATGAGCAATTCATTGAGATAATGAATATCCCCTTACAATACTCATTTTGGGTGTATTAATCTTTTCTTAATACACTACTTGGCCATTTTTTTCATTGCTAAACTTTCCTACAAGCTCTTCTTTGTTGAAGCAAAGTGTAGGTGTGAATCACTCATCATTTATAGTGAATCGTCATCTTGATGCAAAGATTTTAAAATTGCATCTCTTCAAATGAGAGTGTTTCCTAATTAGTTTTGATTAATTCAATAATCTACAAATTTCGTTATCGATAGTAAATGAATAAAACTTTTTCAAGGCAGTCTTTAGATACGAATCTATCTATGAAAGTTGAACAGTTGAAAAACAGCTTATTCATAGAGAAAATGAACATTTGAGTGAACCTCGACTGAAATTCATCAATAGATAAGAATTTTTTTTAATTTTGCAACATGGTTTTTTCAATCAACTCAAATTTCACAACATTGAATGAAGTTTAGTTCAGATAATTTTATTCTAAATTTTCAGCTTCAAATGACCTCTATTTCTGTGCGAAAGTTACACCAAATTCAAATTTTTGTAAATTTTCCAAGTAGGATTGATCGTTGGGGGATATAAAATTGGAAAAGAGACTGTAGAAATACATTTAACTTATAATTTAACTGTACAGCCTAAGCGAATAAGAAATAATAAGAATATATTTTTAATTAAAAAAAACTAATCTCCTTACTTATAAGTACTCACAATATAGTTTCTAATATTCATTAATTATCTGCAATGTAGATTCTGCATTGATTCAATGCCATTGAATGTCTGTTTAACACGTATTCGTATTAATACGTCGTTTAGAGCATAAATATTTTGTTTTTATAGAAAAACTACATTTGAGTAAATAGTGCTTTTAGATTTAGGGAGGTAAATTGAATATAGGCCACTGCTAATTGAAAAAAGTTAATCCAGATCTCACAGTTTCGAGAAATATAGAGGTTGCTGAATACAAATTCGAAGAAAAGATTTCTTCAAATAACCTCAATTATCTTTTGGATAAGCACTACTCGTAAATAGACAAACAATTATTTTTTAGAGCTGTGATGAATCCTTTTTTTCGTACAATTTTTATGGAAAATGAGTTTTTGATTATCTCTGAATATAAAAACAAACTTGTAGTTGATAAAATCTGATTTTTCATCTATTTTCTACTTATGAGTAGTGTTTATCAAAAAGATAATTGGGGTCATTTGAAGAATTATTTTCATCGAATTTGTATTCAAAACCTCTATACTTCTCAAAACTGTGAGAACTGGATAAACTCTTTTCAATTAGCAGTGGCCTACTAAAAATGGCAGAATGCGCGCTAATTTCTTGAAGGGTAGAGTGAGGACAGTTTTTCCTTCTCTAGCTATTTATAAATTTTCCACGCCTAGACTTCCTTGTCTGATATCTTACAAGAGCTCATGAGAAGACATTAAAATGATAATAATTTTTATTGTTTTTTTCATTTCTGTAAAAGTTATCGAACCAAAAAGTAGGTCTAAATCATTAATTTAAAAGTTTTTTTCTTTCTCTGAATCAAATGATGCGGAACAATGAATTACATTTTTAAAATTTCAATAATTCTTCAAGATAGATAAAAACACATGTGAGAGCTTGGAATTTTTAATTATAAAACTACTCATTAGTAGCATATTATATAATCATTTAAGTGGATATTATTGCATAAAGCTGGTCCTTTGAGAAGAGAAAATCATGAGAAATTTAATTAGAAATAAATTTCCCTGATTACCAAAAAATCTTCCAACAACGGGAAATGGTTTATGAAAGGAATTCGTACAAGAAAGAAAATTCTCTCGAGATAAATCTTATGAGTATAATTCAAATGATAATGATAGCATTTTTATATTTTTAAACTCCCTTTCATTTATAAAAAATAATGTAAAAATCAATACTTGTTTTTTTTTCATTTTGAGTATTTCTAGTAATAATTCCTTTTAACGTCTCCTGTTGCGTTTTATTTTGCATATTATTTTGATTAGAATCAAATGTATCAATTTGTACACACTAGATGAATGAATTCCTCTCTATTGTCATAAAAAGGTATAATAACAAAATAAATTGAAAGAATAAAAAAATAAAATCTAAAAAGCATAGAGTATTGCTGATTTAAAAGTATCCTTTAATTGAGAAATGCATTCCCCCTTTTTATTTGCAAGAGAAGTCGCTTTATAACTTGAAGGGATGTTAAACAGATATATCAGGAAGGCATTTTCCAACATTACAACTCGATAAGAAAAAGCTTACGATAGCAGATAGTATAATTCTATCAATCAAAGATTTGATTGAATTTGTCTAAATATGACATTCTTTAGGGGCATATTCTATATACTTTGCCGAAACTTTGTTCCAAAATCGAGATCAAAAAATATTTTTTAATGTGTTAAGAATCTTTTATTTAATTCTCATGTGACGTAAAGCGTTAAGACTCCTCCAGTCTTGATAACAATAAACATGATTTGTTGATAAACAGTTACTTGAAAGCAGATTTTATCAGGTAAGTTTTTATATCTTTGACAGACTCATTCAATCATGGAAACTTTTTGAGTCTTTAACGATCAATAATCGTTCAGTATACTCAGTAGTATACTTAGCAGCACAAGACTTTAGAAAGGGTGGCTCACGTGATTTTTCCTCAATAAATGACTTCTCATTAGGAGTGGGTTTGGTTCTGCTGCCCTCCCCCTCGAGATGAATTTCCCGTCCCTCCAAAATTGTAACTCTTTGTGAGAGTTGAAACTCTAAAATTGCAGTTGATTTTCGGTCGTGTAGTTTTGAAGTAGAAAAAATCAATAATATCCGATTGCCTCTTCAAATTTCAGACATATTCTCTCTTTTTAAGCTATTACAATGAATTCCAATTTCTATACAAAGGATTTAAAGATGCAATTGTCAAGTTTTCCCAAGAGAATATCATTATTGTGGGATAAAATAATTCAAAGCTGTCATATAGCTGATATTAATAAATATCCTCTATATTATTACGAAAAGGTATGAATATTTTAAATATACAGGCCGACCTGAGACTTGTGTGTTGAAAGATCAAACCCTAACATTTAGATGTGTGTGAATTGTTCGAATTACTTCCAAGTAATATTCATTATAAATTCAAATAATCTCGCAAATTTCAGAATATAATTCTCTTTAATTCTTATACCATTTTTACTGATTCGAACCAATTATTTACTTCAAATTAGATTTAGTAAAAAATCTCTATTTTTTCTTGCTTACAACTAAAAGTAAGCATTCCTTTTCTTCATTGCCAATTTTTGGTGCCGATCTTTTCATCCCTAACTAAAAGGAGTTCGCAATTTAGGTGTCATAGAAAGGGCTTTATATTTCCCCAATGCCCATGTTTATTATGGATGAAGAAATCACAGTTCAAATGAACTTGGATGCTACTTCCCTTGTAAAAATGACTTGAGAAAAACGGTTACGTAACCAAAACGGAATAAACGTTCTTTGATTGGTCGTCTGTGTTGGCCCAAGTAAACGATTCTTAACGATGTCACCTAAATTGCTGACCCCTCATGGATGGAGATGAAAAAATCGTATTTGTAATCAAAAAGCACTTGCAAATAAAATAACGAAATTTTAGTCGATAATATTTTGGATCTTATTCCTGCACACTTACTAATAATGGTCGGGACACACACTATGGAATCATAGTTTTAGCCCGGGTGTAAGGTGCAAAGTACTTGTGAGTAGTATGGCAAGTCACCATACACTCTTAATACAAGTGTCCACTTTTTTAATGTTACTATTTTTTATATGAATGTATTTATAAAGAGAAAGAACCAATTGTATGTTTCATCAGGCGTCATCAGTACAGCTATCCCCATCTCCCAACAACTTGGGAGACGTTTGGGTACAGTAGATTAACCACTATAAACCAACTCTTTGAAATTTTCCAATCGGCCCCCAATCAACATTCATCGAAATTTTAGTCGAATATTTTTTATTGTCAGTAGAAAATTGTTTTCGATACAAATATTGCATTTTGTATTTAAATATAGATTTTCCGTTGAATCACATGTTTTTACACATTCTTGCTCCCAAAAAAGCATATTTCTTGAGAATTATTGCCCAGAAAAATACCTTGAGAAAATGCTAATTTTTTGCGTCTCTTCGACTCGTTTCAACGATCACTAGTATTTTTCAAAGATTTCTGTAGCTTGGCTTCTTTTCCTCTCTTGAATTTTGTCCATCGTATCAAATAACCCATTTGTCACAAATATCAATCACCGTAAGAGAAGTAGACATGAAATATGCAATCCACACACATAAACGCTTCAAAGCTTCTGAATGGTTACTTATTAAATCCAATTTTCAGAGTACCCAAAGTCTAAGAGGGAAACAAGTTGAAATGAGAGGTTATGAAAATAAACAACTTTGCGTGATACTATTTCCCTCCGGCTCTCAGCCTATGGGATTGAAGATCCTTATTTTGAAATTAAACTCAATCATGCTGGACATTTTTGCACAATTAATTTTTTTATCTTACTGATAAGTATGCTGACCTTATTTCATAGGTGAATCCAACATCGATGTGCTGTTTACTAGAAAACTTGTGTTTTCTTCTAATCAATAACCAGCTCAAAAGCTACTTGAGAATAAATAGAAAATTCTGGCATAATCTTTAGGTACATGGTGATTAAGCCTATTTATTGATCGTATACTATTCAGTGAATAGAATTCACTACATATGTTGCATGCTAGCTTGTAATCAATACTGAATGTGCGAAGTTAATGATTTTAATTATAAATAATGTATCGATTATTCACAATTTACTGCTTTTTGAAACAAGATCACGAGGAATCGCTTTAGATTGCTCAATTGTATGATGAAGAACTAATTCTGAAGCTATTTCCATCTTTCGTGCGCTTAAAAACTATCTACTATGGTCGAAACTCTGATTTTTTAAATATCGCGCATCATTCACATCAACCTAACAAGATGCTTATAGTTGAGAACGTTTTTTTCTAAAGGATAGCATTTTTCATGTAGTTCCTAAATCTCTCACAAAATCCTTAGATAGTCGAGAAAATCCCGGGTTCAAGTTTTGGCGCAAGTTCAAATTAATTTGAATACGATTTTCATACACAAATTATTTTGGCCTCTTTCCAACACCTGGAATAAATATTTAATACCCTAATTTCAAGAAAACCTAATCTCAAAATAGAGATTTTTGGTTTAGTGAGGCAAATTCAGAATTCACTTTTGGCTTTAAAAATTGTGAAAAATCTTAAACCTCATTTTTTCTCAAAATCTGAGTTACCAGATGAAAGATTTTTAACTTGGCATATAATTCGATGAACAATCTACAAAATGAAAAAAAAAGAATCAATTTCGAATGTGAAATAGAAAGGTAATAGCAGTTTAACAAAATTCAAATTTTTTTTGGCACGCAAATTTCAAACAGCTGTATTCTCGGAACCTAATACTATTGAGGTGCGAAAGTGATGTCATTCGAAAGCCTAACATTTCCTTACTTAATTGCTGGTCGTTGGAATTTTCTTATCGCTCATTTTGTCGGTTTTATGAAATGTAAAAATATTGTTACTGTGGGCCTAGGTGGGTTAAAGTATTTTATTTTTCGGGATTGAAAACTGAAACCATACACAAACCAAAGAAGATAATTAGGAGATGATTAGGACTAAATATATGCTTACTCATAATTTCCCCTTATGTGCGTAATATTTGTTATATAATTTCATATATATTTTTTTGCGTCTCAATATTTTTATTATCAATTTATTATCAAGCATTACATTTTTCTATTAATTTGATTCTGAACATTTTGAGTGGTGAATATTTTTTAGCCCTCTAAGCCTTGAAAATATTTATTTTGAAAAGTAATTTTTGGTGAATTATAGATTGGAACCTTTTAACACCAAATGTTGACTCATTTTTTGTTCTTTCCTTTCTACTTTGAATTTATTCATCCTATCAAATAGGCTCTTTTACAAAAAGAATTATCAAAGACCATGAGAGGGGTAGACACGAAATAGTTAATTCACACGCATCAAAGCTTCTGATTTTTTTCCTCATATAATCGCTTTTTTGGAGAACCATGACAGTTAGAACGAAGAAAATCTCGATTCCTTCACTTGAGACCACGAAGAAGGTTCTGTAAAAATTCAGATTGATTCAATTATTTTTGCAAGAGTTATCAGAGGACAAAAATTGAAGGAATTTATTTTATATGTACAGATTTATTTTTCAAAATTCGATTCATGATTTAGTTGCTATTATCGAAAAGATTTTAATAGTATCTCGAAATCTAAACAATCATCCACACCTTCACACGTTGAAAGTATAAAAGATCCGACACTTTCTAGCCGTATAAACAATCTTAATTGGGACTTGTGATTCAAAAGTTATGATTAGGGCTACCAGAAAAAGGCATTTTTTGATATAAAAATCTTAAAAAGTAATTTCGCACATAAAAGTAATACTTAGTAGAGAGAATACTATATTTAATACTGTGTTTAATATAATATGAAATATATGTTGCTTCAGATTTGTCATCTCCCAAGTAGTCCCTCATTGAACTGAATCGATTGCAATCAAAAATGGGATGAGCATGGAAAAAGCGTTCTTTTCTAGGAGCATTTCCAGACTCTCGGGTGACGATTTTATTGATCAATAGGGCTCAAAGAATTTTTTCGCGAATATTTGCTTATATTGGCGACTATAAGCTATTCACAATAGAGAACTCAAAGAACCATATTTTTACATATTTTGAAATTAATTTTACATATTTCTGATAGCCCTATTGTTCAGTGTTTCATGTAAAGTAGGAAAAACAACTTTTTTCAAAAGGCATTTGGTTGCCCTAGTTATAGTTTTCTAAAAGGATCTTTTTAAATCCGCCTCATAATTTCATCTGCTGAGCCTTAAATTTCAACTAAAATAATCTGACCTTGTGAATTTAGATTCAAAATACACACATTTTTCAAAAGAATTTATTCTAAATCGGCCTTTTGTTAAAGTCCCATTACTCTGTCTACATTATCCAAACACAAGATTAGTAGACTTTTGCCTAAGGATATATTTTCGACAAAGCTGATCTTTATGGCATCAATAGGGGGTAGATGCATCTTAATCGCTCTTCTATAAATATGTCGATTTCCGATCATCTTCTTTCTCACTCAAGTTTCTTTCCTTAATTGTTATCGAACGAAACAACCATTATCTTTCCGCTATACGAACGAATAAAATACGAGAAACAATCTAAGGATATTAAATCGACAAAAAAGTATCGAATGCCACTCTTCATTACAACTCTGGCAGTGGAGATCAGCTATCTCATTGATTTTCATACTGGGTAAAATCGATAAAATCACTTATGGATATTAAAAACATGGTTAGACAACATTAGTGCAAGAAATATAATGCACTCTCTGAGTTGTACTGCGCCGGTTATTCTGAAATTTTGTGTAGAAAAGATATTATTTGAAAAAAAAATTCTGATCGGATAATTTTTTTTTCAGTCTGGGAACTCGGGTTGTGAGTTCTTTAGTCCCGATCATCATACTGTTAATAAGGGATGTTTACATGAATATTTAAAAAATATACTTGAATCTAGCAAGAACTATTCCTAGGCCGGTTTCGACCTATCAAGTCTCATCAGTAGGGATTCTATCCGGGCTGCCATGTCTAGTAGCCTATTGATGAGACCTGATAGGTCGCAACCACTCTAGGAATTGTTCTTGCTAGATTGAGGTCTATTTAAAAATTTATTTTTGTATTTTGAACGACAGCACATTGATACGTTCCTTTCAGATATATCTGATAGTTTAATAACTGAATCATATTTATGTGATATCTCATCATGGAGTTATTTAAGAAAAACCAGAAGGAATTAGGAAAAATACAATTAAACTCAAATAAACAATATTTCGAGTACATGTTGAATCAACATGGTTGATACCATTTTTCCAATATAAATAACATAATAATCTATGTCCACAATATTTCCATTGAATGTTCTATTCAAATGGATTTCTATGGTTTCTAGATCTGATATATTTTTTTTAATTTCCTAGACTTTTTGATTTGTTGCTACTGCTGAGTTTTTTTTTCAGTTTTTGGCAATCCCGTTTATGTCTGGACAATACAACTCAAAGAGAGCACAATCGTGTAAATGGTCATGATTTAACTCCTCCTAACTCTCTGAGAACATGCCTTATAATGTAAATTTTTTTCAAAACTCATCAAAGAGTCAAATTTTGGATAAATATACAGATTGAGCGTAGATCTTTCTGGCTGTTTCTGTACTATTCTCTATTTAGCATGAAAAACATGTGTTTGAAAAGTTATGAAGCGTCACACTTTGCTTGAAACTGGTGACCCGTTACAAATATCTTTTATCAAATGCCCACTGATTCATGTGGTACAAATTAGAATGACGGGTTAATAGAGTGCATTTAAGCCAGAAACTCATTATTGGGGCTACTATAAATTAGAGAAAATACTATATTTAAAAACATGCGTTTTGATTGAGTAATTAACTGTACTTTCGATCATATATCACCTCACATGTAAATTTTCTTGAGGTTGCTCTCCTCCAATAATCTTAAATTCCTTGGGACATAAGTCAACGTATCTGCTCAAACTAAACTTATATTTATCCTTGATTCAAAGCATTCATTCTCCGTTTCCACTCAGTGTTACAAGGAGTAACAAGTTAGGAGGAGGAACTTTGAATGTAGATTTTAATTCTTGTGGGAAATAAAAATCCTCTTCTGTTATTTTGCAATCATGATTATTGCTCATTAGTACTTTACAAGTGCAAAATTTCAAGTGCTTTATTCAAAAGAAAATCTCCGAACATCAATACAGTACTATACAAAAAAATTTATACGACAAAACAGGTCAGTTTTCAATTTTTTGCTTTTTTCTATCGAGAGCTCCATATTAATGAACACAGTCTTCACTAGATATCCAATCCAACTGCTAGCTCTAGAAGTCGAATTAATGTAGGCCCTCACGATTTATCAGAAACATCCATCCTCTTAAAATGATTAATTCCAATTTAGAATAATGTTTATTTTCTTATCTCAAATACCATCTAGCCTCAAATCCATTCCCCTACGAATCATTTCCATTGAGTCAAATGATAAATGAGGTAAAAAAAATTATTTAAAACTCATTAATAACCCAGCACCGACATGGTGTTTGGATAAATTTCTGGTGTAACTGCAGTTATCTATCTGCATTTAATACATGGTAATGTATTGTACTCATGCAATCTAATCATAATCTATTTTCTCGTCATTCTTATATTGTTGTGTCCGAGATTAAATTAATCCTACACGCCTAAGCTCTAGAGTGGTCTTAGTTTTGAACCCGCATTTTACAGGGTTTTGATATTTTTATAAAACATCATTTGGTAGACTCTTCAAAGTTCTTTACATAATTTCGTATTGAATGAGGACGTATCAACAATTCGACATGAGAGAAAATCTATCATATAAATAAGATGCTCATGTAAATCTTTTATTCTTCAAACCACTTAAAATTCATGAGTAGAGCAACTAAGTATTTTTAAATTGCCAGCAGGCTCCTCCTCTTTAGAATTAGATATCCCACAATGGTCCAATCGCGCAGTAATTAAATCGTTTTGTAGTTCTAAATTTAAAGGTCTTCAGAACAGTTTTTGAGGATCTAAAACACGATGCTCTAGTAATGAGCAATATACTTTTGAATATTTTTCTCCAACACAAGCAGAGAATGTCATATGTCAAATTGCTTATACATTGAGAAAGGGTCTCTACTCTTCAGGTAAAATCTTGTAGCATACACCTGGTTAAGAGTACATTCTATCAAATGGATAAAATGTGTTTTATTAGAAAAAAAACTAGCCTCACATAATTAGATCAAGATTGAACTTAAATAAAAATGCAAAAAGACAATGAGTTTTCTCTTATTCCATGTGTAGTTTCAGAAATATACAGAATTCTTAGGCCTTATTCATTTATGCTAAAGAGATATTACAGAATCGTTGTACAGAATTTTAAATGTAAGGAATTACGTTTTGTTACAATTTTACTTCAGATATAAGATATTTGCTAAAAGGTCGCTCGTTCTCATTCGTCCAAAAACTTGTAGTCCATACATTCTTGGGCAAAAATACTCAAACAAAAGAATTATCCTCATTTATACCTCGTTACAATAGACATGGCAAATCTAGGCATATTTTAGTAATCTATAAATTGATGGAATCTTTAAACAACCACAAATGAAGATTAGTTTAGAGTGTATTATTCTGAATTTTGAGGTTTTTACAGTGCATATTCAAGAAACATTTTCAGATGAGCCAACAAATTCGTTTGTTTCAAAAGCTGCATAGATCTAAACAATCGAAATTACGTTTTTTCGAATTTAAACACCCGTTTTGAAAATACAACATTGTCGACAAATTATTCTGATCAATTTTGAAATGTCTACTATTCAAAAACTATTCTTCAGCAAATTCAAGTTTATTTGAAAAAGTTAAAAAAGGTAAAAAACTTCGGCTGGTCAACAAGACAAGCAGGCTCATAGGCGATAAAAACAAAAGATTGCCAGAAGTGGTACGACCAAAAAGGTGTTGTTCATGAATTCACTTGCCAATGTGGATCCACGTACATCCACGATGACTGCTCGTCCTTTAATAGTAAGGATGAAAGAACATGTACGCCCTGGAAACAAATCATCCTCGATTCAGGAACACCTGAAGAATACCGGGCATAATGGCGGGATCGAGAAATTCCGCGTCATTTACAAATCAGATCCAAAACTGGGAAAATTCCAGCAAGTCCTCGAATTCGCGGAAGCGCAGTTGGTAAATGACAAGAAGCCACCTCTATGCGCTCAAAAAACCCTTGGAAGAAAACT
>JJOG01000169.1:0-10901 GCA_000715275.1 Gyrodactylus salaris
GAAGGATTTCATGATTACAGAATATTATTTTTATCTAATACTTTTTTATATGTACATTTCTAGCCTGCATTAATATTCACACTTTATAGTAGCCCACATTAATTTGAAATTTAAATTAAAGATTTAATGATTTGTATATAATTAAAATTGAATATATTGAAAATTAAGTTGCGTTGTATGTCGGTAAAACAGCGATACGCAGCCACTTGGAGAATTGCAACAAGACCGTTTCCCCTAAAAACTTCTCAATCCTATACAAACCCAATGGAAACAACTTGGTGAAACTCCAGAAAGCCGAAGTTTTTTTCATAAAAAAAGAAAACCCCTGCCTATGTGTACAGAAGAAGTTTGTACGCACCCTCGATCTACCATGACCCAAAAGTCAACCGATAAAGTCTTTGACAACAAACAACAACCAAGCCCTAGCAACGAGTGTAGAAGAAAGAGAAGAAGAGTTGGTGATAACCAAAAAATCACCGACTTTATTCTTACGCAATAATTACCCCTCGCTGTGACATCTGCTAATAGAAGTGCCAAAAATAGTCGTTAAGAATATATTTTTGTGAACATGGGTGCTCTAGTTGAGAATTTATATCATTCCGAGTTTAGAGATATATTTCTCAAATATCTCATTTTTTCATGCTAGTATAAACATGTTTAATTAACCTCTGAATCATCGGATTGCATGAAAGCGCATGGACCAAAAAGTTAAGAAATTAATAGTTTCCATCGAGCGGATCCATCACAATTTTACATTTCAGAAGAATTTGGTAAATTTTTGAATCCCTTATTTTTGTTTAAGATAACATTTTATTTATGCATAATACAGTTTCAGAAGAATATACATCCGAATCTCTCATCTAAGTTGAGATGTATTTTGCGTAATACTTTTGCTTTTATAGAATTGCAGGCAACTCCTTAAAATTTAAAACAGTCTCAAATGATGAGGAAATATGATAAAATTATTTTTTACGATATAAACCGTTCATTATTACATCTAGCTATTATTACCATGTACATTGTTATAAAATGCCACAAGTGTTATTATTGCTCCTGGAGATATATATATATCTAAAACTTATATATGCTGGATGAAATTGTTCTTAAATAGTGAATTTAATGTTTTTACTCTTGCAACCATTTTTCTCGTTCTTATCGATTCTATCATGTATTGAGGGAGGCTGCCAATACAAACAAACAGGTCAATTTTGTCATACATGGGACTATGGTTCTTACACATTTTATCAAAACCTAAAATATTGCGCTGGCATCAATGGGAGGATGTGTGGTGTATTGGAGTGCAAAGAAATCATAACAGACAAAGGATATTCAGCCACTCATTTAACATTTATTTTGGGTGAGAGAATAGCATGGGATATCGCTACAGACAGTATTATTGATTTAAAAAATCAGAATTGGGGAGGCGATGAACCCAATAACAGTTCAAACAATGAGGCAATAATCTTATTTTATAATAAAATTCTTGTTGACTCTAATGGAGCAGTCTCGGATCAGACTCACCGAGTTTGCATCATGGACGATAATGTTTATCAGAGGAAGCAAATAGAGACATTCGAGGTAGAAGTCTACCCTGTCATGCCAGATGGTAGAGACCTTGGACGTCAATTGGTCTTTATGAAGAATGACTTAAATGCAGAATATATTTACGATCTGAAAAACTATTCAGACGTTCAGTGTCTCCAAGAGTGCTCAAGGAATCGAGTCTGTCAGACTGTATACTACTCACAAGCGTATTCAAAGTGTGTCTTGATCGAATATGTTGATATGAACGTGCCAAAGATTCATAATTACATATCTGACTTCAAAAGATATCACAAGAAAAGATAATCTCCTTCAAAGAATTTTCTCATCACATAAACCCATTATTTTCATAATTTCACATTAGTTTAAAACTATCTTTCATAGTAAAACATGATACACAATATGACTTTTTTATTCATAGGATAGATGTTTTTAAAAGAAACTGAGATGAAACTTACTTCTTTCATACAATTTTTGAGCAGTAATTATCATTCTACATCGCTTATTTGTTAAGAAAGTTCAGAGAGTCGTATTTTTCAATATCTGTTATCAGTTGTTATTGCGACAGCATCTCCTTGTTGAATCCATTTGAAATTTTTTAATTGGCTTCATCCTTTTTTCCGAATTAAGGAGCAAGAGAAGTTTTGATTCAGTTGGCTGGAACGATTTCAACCAAGGACTTTGTTTTTCCACCAGGACAAGGGAAAAACTGTCTTGTAATGGGAAATATTGGACCCCTCATCTTATTCTTCAGACATTACTCCATCAGATCACTACCTTTTCCAAGATCTTCAAGATCATTTAGTCGATAAAATCTTCTGAATCAGGAACGAAGTTGAATTTTGGGTTGAGGAGTATTTTTGCTCTAGAAAGGCGCTTGGATCCTGGCTTTATCTCTCAGGGATATTTCTCTGGGAGCATGGAACTGTTTAAGATGTTCCCTGAAGAGTTGATCAGATTCTGGAGTAAGTTATTTTCTTCAACCATTTGACAGAAGTTGTTTACGTGTTTCTCTTATTCATTCCCACTTTCGTCACTGATTTTCACGATGTAGCGGTTTGTCTTAACCACCTCACTTTTTTCTTACGACTAGCGTTTGTCCCGTCTTGATTGCGTAACCACACCAGGTTGCCTTTATAAATATTTTTTCTTGGCCCCTCTATAACTCATCACCCCTTGGATTTGGCTTCATCAGTGAGACTATTGTTTCGAATCGTGTACTTTACCATAATTTCTGCAGGAGATTTACCATTTAGGATTGTCATTTTTATTAGATGAAACCAATCCTTTCGGTTTTAGTCACAAGAGGTTACAAGAAATAATATATTTCCTATAAGTCCAAAAAAGTACATTTAACCAGGCATATACGCGTTTCGTCTTCTTTAAGACCATCTCGTAAATCTTTAGATCAAGAAACAAGTCAAAAATTAATCTGATTCTATCTCAGACCCAAAATCATAGACAATTAGCAAACAAACAAATTAACGACGATTCACCAACGGTGATGACTACCCAACTCAGTTGTTTAAAAGATTTGAATTGAGTCTAGCAGAAGCTTTTTGAACAGAAATTACTACGCCATTAACAGAGAAATTCAATGAATTCAAAATGAAGATTTAACGATTCATTTTTTATATTAACCTGAGCTATGATAATGAGCCTTGAAGAAGACGAAAATCGTATATGGCTGGTTATATGAACTTCTTTGTACTTCTGTTAAATAAATATATTTAGAATTGTGCTTGGGCATTATCCAAGAAATGACTGAAGTTCTTGTTGACTCTTTAGCACGGTCCCACGTTTAGAAGACTATTTTGGGCGACAGCCTTCTTCTGATAGTATGGATAGTAAGGAATGAAATCTCTTTCTTGCAGAATGTCTAAGAATGTCAGAAGGACCCTCGTTCTCAATGCATTGTCTGTGAATCCAAAGTCATTATCAATAATCGGTCCACATTTTTCGAAATTCCCGTACGTAGCTTTTGTTTTCCTAACCCAAGCCTACTACGTTTTTATGTGGATTTCAAGTACCGATTGCTGAGCTTCCTCTGTAGCTCTTTCGGCTAGGGCAGTAAACAATTATCTTTTTAATGTGAAGGAAGGGTCACTGAGGTATTTCAAATCTGATACAAGTTTATTTGTGTCTTTAGAAAATAATTTGAATATGATTCTAAACAAAAAAATCTAAAATCGTTGAGATACTAGAGTAAAATCGATAAAAACCTAAGAGTTTATAAGATATTTATGGAGCTACAAAGCAAAAGATAAATCTGATATACCTTGAAAATGATTTACAATGTAAATTTTATATAAATAACTTCAAACAACTCATAATAATTTGTGAATAAGGTCAAGAATATATATATTGATTTAATTTTTCATTTGCTTCCTGCAATAATAGTCAATCGAAAAAGTATAATTTACGGAATTAAGCTCATTACTTTGATTAATATTACTAATCGTTAATATTACTTTTATCTTTTTGCTTCATCAACTAAAGATTTATAATGCCAATCAAGTCTTACTTCTTTTATCTTTTTACTATCTTGAGATTTGATAGCGTTCTGAATTGTTAAATTTCATTTTTTTCTCACAAGTAGTTCATTCTACTGAATTAAAATGATTTTTTTCAAACATTTAAGCTTAAAATTTTATCCTTGTTCACCTAATCAATAACATGATAATCTTACAATATTTTTCAAGATCTAATTTAGATTATTCAAGTTTTCTCACATTAGGATCGTTATTTTTAGCTCTCAGTTTTGCATACTTCCAATTTTTCATCAACCAATAGCTTACAAATTCGTTAGTGCTTTCAATCTTTATCAATCAATTTTCTCAATTAGAACTACATTATTTAAAAGAGCTTCCTACAAGCATTAAATATATAAAAGATTTAATTTATCATAACCAAAAATCTGTTCATTAATAAATGTGTCTCTTTCATATTTACATCATTTTGATACTTTAAATTATGAAAACAATTAATATTTTGCATACTCTTTTGAATTGATTTCGAAGCTTTAATAATTTTTTTTATATTATTGTATAATTAGGGCAACAACAACGAATATTTTGGATATTCTTTTAATAATATACAGTACCTCAGTAATAGAGTTTCATGAATAAGAGAAAATGTTATTGAACGAAAGTAGACTGAATAAGAGAACAAATTGGGGGCCTATTCATGATACTCTATTACTGAGGTACTGTAGACTTTAGATGAAATATTCGCAAAATCGTATCAATTTTTTATTTTATTTGAGCACATGTTGGCTTCGTCCAATTCTTTTGATTGGCCAATTATCACGAGATATAATCAGAAAAGTAGTTAATAGTTCAATTTCATGTGACTCTTGCTTAAAATGGTATTTATGATGATAAAATATTAAGGGAAGAAAAGCCATAATATTAACTAGCAGAAAGTATAAATCTTTACTCACAATCGTTGTTTGTACATCATCATTTATAGCCTATATTGGTTGAAGAGAAATCGAATATTTTACTTGTCTTTGTTTTTCCTTTTATTACATTTGAATAAGCCAAGTATCTTACGAGATTACTTCTAATAGAATCCTTGATTTTATAAAAATAGAGATATCTTACATATAATCCTTTTTTCTAAATTATAATACTCCAGTTAAACTTCTATTTTTCAATTATAGAATATTATATCTACGTACAAAGAAGTTCTGATTTTTCGTGGTCAAAATTAGATGAGTCCAATTTTTTAGACTTTTGGCTAAGCTTTGAAACATTGAACTGTTCTTTGATATTTCATTTAAAGAAAATTCAAAAGAGAAAAAGTTGGATAAATCAAGTTTTTTATTATAGAAGCTATTTCTGTTTAAAATATTATCACAATCATCATTAAAATCTCAACTTTATATGACTTACATCAGGACTTATTTTTATGGGAATCTTTAATAAATTTATTTAAAAAATCCTTTTATTACTTCATCCATGCGGTTTTTTATCTTATTTAATATAAATCAACATGAAACTCACATATTCAGATCGTTTATTTGTAATAATCTGGGCTTATGAATTTCAAATTTATCTCAAACCCTTTCCAATTCTTGTCGTTTCTAAAGAGTTAGTTTAGATTTTTTTTAAATTACTTCATTAATTTTCTCATCAATCTAGCAATGATTTTTTCATAATCTTACTGCGTTTAATTGTCCAAGATTCTATAAAAGGTATTATAATATTTGTAAAATATTTTTACATAATCCTTTCCATATTGGTCAACATTTATTTCCTTAAATTATTAAATTTTGGCCCGAGTAACAAACTTTTTTAATATCACCCTAGGTATTCAATTTTAAATTTATAGCTAACAATTAATTTTTCTTTTCCTTTTTCTAGTTCAATAATCTTAATTCTCAATCAAAATTAAATAATAGTTACAGCGGTAAATAGATTTCGATCCTAGAAATTTCATGAAAAAATGTTTAAAATACAATTTCTTTATTAACATCTCTCTATGAATTGTATTAAATATGTATGTGAAACAAACATCCATTCTTGTGCTCTGTCCGATTGTGACTACATTTTAAGCATACTAAAGTTTGAATATCGTTTCCCGTCTAATATGGTTAAAGCATAAGCTAAAACAAACTTGTCTTAATTCAGAATCAACCTGTTGATGTAAAATATGAGATTAAAGGAAGGTTCTGGAAAAGTTTATGAATAATTGTTCATAAATTAAACTATTTATGTCTTACAAATGCAATATTTTTAGCTTTATGGGCCTTTTTAATAGAAATATGAGCACCAGATTTACATTTATATCCTATTCAAATTATATGAAACAGGCATGGTCTTACTTTATTGATTATTTCAAATTTCTATTTTAAGTTATTTTTCTTGATACATACATCTTGAATTGTATTTTTCATCTAGATTTCAAAAACTCTAATTACTATTACATTTATTCCTGCCATCATAGAGAACTAAAATTATTAATGTACAAGAAAGTTTACAAGATTTTTATCGTCGTTGTAATTCTGTTTTTAATGAGTCTAAGTTTTCTCAAACTTACATCTCTTTGTTTAATCTCAAGTCAAGTCATTATATATCACATTATCAAACCAATATTTCCCTGAGTGCTTTCTTTCATATTGTTATGTTTAATAAAATACTCACTCCCTCTTCAATCACCTATACAAAGTAAATTTATTCATATAAACATCAAAGCATGTCTCAATCAATTGTTTCAAGACTTTCACATAATCTTACATTATTTTCAGCACTCTGAAATATTATTATTGAAATTCTGATAAAATATAAAAAAATATGAAAAAATTGTAAATTTAGATCATTACTCCCTTAACCCTTTAAGCCCCGGTGTTGCTACCGAGCAACATTGACTTTTCTTATCGTTTTTCATATATCCAAGGTAGTAAAATACATCAAGTCACATCATTTTGAGGAAGAGTTTGTAGGCTTTCTGATTATACATTTTGGGTTATTCAGTCATTTATTTGAAAAACGATTGGCCGTCGAATAAAGAAAAATTCTGAAAACACGATAGCAACTATATTTTGTAATTTCGAGTTTTACTATTTTCCTCATCTTACGTTGTAGAAGACTTAAAATTTGCACAAGTATGTAACTGTGTTTTTTTAACAAGAAAAAATACATAATTATTATCTTTTATTATCTTTATTCTATTGAAAGAGGCAAAATACCTTATTTATCTTCAAAGAAACAGTAAATATCTCCCAAACTAGGAAAAATTCTCATTTAATTTAATTTAAAAAAATAAGAATTAACATTAACTTGTAGATTCTTAAAGGGTTAACTTGATCATCAAGCAACTACCAAGAGAATTAAGAATCAATAATTCTACATAATTCCAAACGAGAAACATTCAACAGAAGATACATTACTTACATTTGCGATATATTTCCCAGCCTAAAATAATTTAGCTATTTGGAAAAAATACTTTATCTAGATTTTCTTCTAGCTGAACAAATGTGCAATTATAATGGCCTACTTTTTTAAGCCTCTTGTCCTTAGTTTTCTTAAGTTTTAATGAAATATAGAAATTTAGATACATTTAAAGCCTAATAGATTAAATAATCGAACAAAAATTTACGTTGTAAAGATTGTCATATTGCTGATCCTTGTCAAATTATTATTTTTTACTTTAGTTAGTTCATCTTCGTTCTAAAATTTGAAATTCATTTTAAATTCTGCACTTTGATATGACGAAAAAAAAGAAAATGTAAGAAACATTGCAACTGTGAATTCATGTTTTTCATGTGCCATAGTCGTTTTAGTTATATTAAACTAGTACCTACAGTTTTGAGTGTTTCATTAGTTCTCTGAGAAAAATGATTATGAATCACTGTTTACCGTCTCGAGTTGTTTCTTTCAAAGTAATAATAATTGAAGAAAGGTACCGAATCATTATAAACATTATTCTTGTAAAGTTAATCATGTGATTGATACTAACATAAGCGTTCTTAAGTTTATTCTATATAAATGAATACATGATAAATTGTATAAATTACCGCAGTATCGTAAGCATCCGGCTATAATGTATTCTATCAGAAAAATTCGAGAAAATTTTTTTTCCGCTTTTTAATAGATCTAACTTTCTTAACCCTCATAGGCCCAAAGTAACATTATTGTTACATCTCACTAGAGGGCTCATAACCCCAACAAGAAGAGTGAAAGGAATATTCGAACTACCAGTAACTAATTAATAAATTTCTAAGCTTTCGAATTGTATCACTTTCGCACCTCAATAATATTATATTTCAAAATTACAGCTGTTTGAAATTTGCGCGCGAAAATGATTAATCTGCAAAAAGATTTTTTTCTATGCTTGAGCCTAGGAGGGTTAATGGAATCTCTAATGAAAGTTGCTTGAAATAAATTTCCATATCCTTACATCATCATGCTTGTCAATCTTAAACTCTATTAACATTAAGGTTATCTTTACATTTCTGCTTAATTGGTTGACCTTAAATATCTTCAATCGAGGTCGCTTACTTCGTTCAAGTCTTTTTTGATCTAATCACACTTGAAAAATTAATGCCGAAAATACTTTTTCCGAATGATTTTGTATAGCTTTCTAAGGTAATTAAATCTTATATTTTGTATACGTACTTTAACACGCTGTTTTATTTAATAAGAAAGTTGAAAGCATACATTTTCCGTATTAATCTTTAATAAATGAATGAACGAATAGTTTCTTTACATCTGCGATTTGAGACAACTTGATTACATAAAATTCTAAAATTAACTCACTGTTATTTTATTTGATTTCTAAATTACACATGCAACATTTTAAAATATACTATTTGCTCAAGATGTGCATCCTTAATTGGATTGTAAATAAAATTATTCAATTACCATAGCATCACTAGTCAATCGCTGCAAAGGATAACTCTTGAAATCTTTACATACTAGAGAATCTCTGAGCTGAAGAGTTAGTTTTTAACGAAATAAAATACTTCTTTATAAACATTTCCAGAAGGTAGCTTTAAAATTAGAATTAACAAAATTAAAGATTAATACTTTTGAGAGTAATTTGAGCGCCTTAAAGAATTCAATGATAAAATATCGAAATACATCATTCTTCTCTTTTGTCAACTTTAAAAGAATTAGTGAGAAAATTGATTACTTTATCTTGTACAGTCTAGTCAATTAAAAGGTATTCAACTATTTTACTTTTATAAGCTCCTTTTCGATCTAGAGATAAGTAAGTGTAAGGATTTCTTAATATATTAAACAAAATTAATAATATCCCATAATTAATCTCTGGTTTAAATAAACTTATCATCCGCAATGTTGATTTGAGGGGGTATCAAATCGAAAATTGTTAAAAAATTAAAATTCGATCACTTAAATTTCGAGTCAAATTTTTTTGAATAAAGCAATTCAATTGGCAGTTTTTTCCATTTAAAATAAAAGAAGGCTAGTTAATCATTCTTTTGTTTTCGAATAGCTAGGTGTACCTCCTTAAAATTTGGCATAAAAATGTATTCACCTCCAAATTAGACTCAAATAACCAAATAGACATTACGGATGCTATTTCCAGCTAGTAAGCAGTAAGTTAAAATAAGTAGTCAAATTAAAGAACAGACTGATGAGTAAAAAGAATAAACGAGACATACGATTCAATCGAAATCAAGTATAATTAATTTGCCACGTCTGTTTTCTATTCGACTATTCATGTTAACTGCATTTTTAAAAAACTAAATAAACTTCAGGTGAGGTGTAAAGATGTATATTCTCACTTCCTTGAACCTTTTCTCTAGTTGTTTCTGCTTTTCCACGCTCTAAATATATTTAATAGGATTATTATTTTCATAACTTACATAGCTTTCACTATTCAAGTTCTGAAAAGAATATAAATTTAAAACAATTTACATTTTCTTGATCATCCTAATAATGAGTATTATTTAAATTTCAAACTAGATTCTCCTTCAATTTATCCTATCACTCATAACTTTAAAATAGATGAAATACAACAAATTTTTTAATCTGGAAATAAATTTTTATTCCTGAAAAGTCTTACATCTTTATTATTAATCATCTTTACAAGACAATGAGTTGTAATTGAAAATACCTTTTCAAGCTGTAATGAATACTTAGCAATTAAATGATAGAACTTGCTTCCTCTCTAGCTTTTTTAATCTATTGAGATAGAGCAGTTGTAATTCTTACATTTTCCCGAGTTTTCTTGGAAAATGTTATTTATTTCAATTTTACTTCTTTAGCTGAATCAATTTCCTTTTAAAATTATAAATTTCTTCCTCACATACTTTTTTCACTTGAGGTAGAAGCTACGAAATTTATATGTGAAAATTTGATCGAAATTCTATTTAAATAGAAATTAAAGAACTGTTATAAATGTATTCGTGTTTAAGCTATTAGGTTGATTCATCTCAATTTGCACTACTGACATTATTTTCCCTTTTTTTGATTCCATATTCAAATTAATCAACTTTATGCTCTTTTTAACCTTTTATATAGTAAAATATTTAACGCTGTTTGAAATGGTATTATTTGCTTGATATTTCCCATTCGAATTCTTATTCAAAAATACGATTGTAAAATGTCGGATATTTAGAATTTTTTCAGGTTGTGTTTCTTAGGTTAAGGGTTGGCACTGCAAGCTTTTAAAGTTACAAAGCAGGTACAAAAAATTCAAGAGTGGAGATTTAACCCTTAAGAAGAAAGAAAGAATTGCCTCTCCACATCTTCTGAACATCAAAATTGTGGAGGAGATGATTACCCAAAATTCATTCTGTTTACTTCGACAACTGTCTCGTTTAACAGAGTATAGCCCCTCATATATTCATCCCACACTAAGGCGTGAAAGGTACACAAATCATTACA
>JJOG01000177.1:0-16809 GCA_000715275.1 Gyrodactylus salaris
ATTGGGTCCCTCATACTCTGACTGACAAAAACAAAATGGACCGATTTGATGCTTGCGATTCTCTACTGAAAAGACACTCTGATGTTCATTTCTTAGCCGGATAGTCACTTGTGATGAGAAGTGGATACTTTACGAGAATAATACCCGAAAAAAATCTTGGCAAATGTCATCAGAAGATCCATTGGCTTCTCCAAAATCCCCTAGATTCCAAAAGAAGATCATGCTTTGTGTTTGGTGGGATTTCAAAGGGATAATCCATTACGAACTGATGAAAAATGGAGAAACAATAAACTCTGATGTCTATTGTAGACAACTTGCAAAAGTTGATGAGAAAATTCGTCAGTTGAGGCCAGAAATTTACAATCGAAAGGGAATTCTGTTCCACCAAGACAATGCCAGACCCCATGTTTCATTACAAACGCGGAGAAAAATTTCTGACTTGAATTGGGAAACTCTTATTCAACCTGCGTATTCTCCTGATCTTGCTCCATCAGATTTTTACCTATTTCAAGATATGAACAACTTTCTTATAGAAAAAAAATTTTAAACAAGAGAGGAGGTTGAAAATTGGATACTCTCATATTTTTCTTCAAAAAACGAGCAATTTTGGAGAAAAGGAATTGAAAAACTTCCAGATAGGTGGAAGAAGATTTTAGAAAGCAGTGGAAACTACTTTTATGTTAAATAAATTTATTTTTCAATTTAAAAAATATAATTTGTTTTTCTCTCAAAATACGACATTACTTTCCGATCGACCTAATATTTTAATTACTCTCCTGATCTCGCTCTTTTTGATTATCACCTCTTCTGAAGTCAGATGTAAATGAATTCTTTCAGAAACAATGAAAAGGTGAAAGAGGCAATCGGTCAGTAGATTGCCTCAGGACTGTTTCTTTCGGAGGAGAGGGATCAACTTCTTTGGCATGAGAGAACTGCATCCAATCACGTTTATTCCAAGTGTTCATAACTTGTTCTAATGATATATTTTACAAAAAAAAAATTCTAAATTTGCGGATTGAGGTAATTGACCTCTCTCTGTTTATTCTAAAAAATTAAAAGATAGAAAATTTAGGTGAAATCAATCCCCATTTGCCAGATAAGGGTTAACTGATTGATAAGACTACTCCTAAAAATTTAATTTGAGAACAATCAACATTTCAGGTAAAACCGGTAATTTTATGAAATCAGATTTGATCAATTTTTGTTTTAAATTCTAAAAAAATATTTTAATCTGCTCAAAAATTAACTGATGCCAGTTATTTGCATATTGAGGGGAAGGGAACACCAAACAATAACAAAAACCGTTCATAATTCGGCCTATTTTATCTAATTAATTTTTTGATTCTTCAAAGTTTCTAAAAATAGTTATTTTAGGTAATTTATACTTGATCAAATATTTGCTCTAACATTTATGATCAAGGTTCACATACCCAATGACAGTCTCTTCGTCCAAGGAAACAGACAAAACCTGACCTCTTCTGTTCACTCCGATAATTCCATTTGAAGCTTCATGGTTAGTAGTGACGAAAATGGTTTCATTCGTGATCCTATTCATGTAGATGCATGTGCCCGATTCTATATCATAAATGTGTAGGAATCCGGTCTTGGTTATCAAATAGATGACACCATGCTTTTCAGATGTCTAAAGTATGGGATAGAAGCAAGTTTTAATCTTCTGTATACAAAAATAAGAATTTATGCATTTGTTACAGACGGTTTACCCTACTATACTTTTTGAATGAATTGTAATTCTATTTGACAAATTACCTGCATAGCGACTGGAAAATCGTTTTGCGCCTCAGTGGGAAAGTAGACATCAAGTGATTTCTTTGGAAAAGTGGTTGTAGTCGCTCCAACTTCGATAATGTGCAAATTGCAAGCCTTTGGCGTTCTCGATGCGAAGCAGAACAAGGTCAATGGGGGAGAAGAACTCGTTGGGTCTGGTTTATATTGAATGAATGAGGCGGCGTGACCTTCAATTGGTTGGGTAACTTTACGATCGACACTGTACAACTGCATAAAGCCAGCTACGCGGTTCTCTTGCGAAGCGATGCCCAATAAGAGAAGCCACTTTTGGTTCGCGTCAGATCGGTAGTTTATGATCTGTGTATTGGCAAGGCTCGAGTGACGATCAAACATTTTGACGGGATTCGAATCTCCTAAGATGTATTATTAGAACCTTTACAAATTTCGAGAAAAGTAATATCTATTTTTGATAATTTTGTTACAAAATGAATAATGATTTCAAAGGGTTTGTAAATAATCTCAGTAATTATATTTTTTTCATGAATTTAGCATATGATTTAATTTAAGTCTGATAATATAAATTTCTAAGTAAAGTTGCAGTTATCAGCTATTCAGAGTGCTTGATAGTTCAGAAAATCTCAAGATTTAATTCTTGCCTAATTTCAAGTTATTCCAAAATAAAACTTATTGTAAAATGTGAGAATTTCTGGTGAAAAATCGAGAACTTACCATCCATGGACCAATGGTAGACAGAAGTGGGCGTAACGAGACCTATGATTTTGACGCTAATCCACTTCCAGAAGGTAACTTCCTCTACCATAGTAAAAGACTTCATTTTGGACTTGAGTTCAATGTTGAAAATTTGTAAGCTCTTGCCAGCCTTGAGGGCCATGATTTTGCTAATCGGATTCATAATGATTGAATCAGCAGAGATTGGACGCCGGAGGGGATTCATTGGATCGGCAATGTCGATGATTACAGCCTGGGCGACATCGTTGACCTTGTCGCGGACGCAGATGAACTTGTCCGACTCCATTGTGAGGGAGTTGAAACCGATGCTAGTCGGCTGAATGCCAAGAGTTGTTAGCTATTTTAATGGAGAAAATTAAGGATTTTTCATTAAAATTGTATTTTATGTAAAAATTACCAGAATATGCTCTTGGAATTTGATTGGGATTGCCTGATTAGACATTTTTAAATGTATTTTAATCCGTGTTGATGTGAAATTTGCGTTCTAACGGCACTACACAAAATGTATTCAAAATTTCGCAAGAAACAATTATTCTTAAAAGAATTGAGGAATATTTCAAATCCTGTTTAGATTAGTAAATATTTTGAAATTTCCTTAAAAAATGTCAAAATCTGCCATTCTACAATCAAATCTCGTTGAAGATATATTCGATCTCAAGTCTATCGATCCCGATGGAAAAAAGTTTGACAGAGTATCAAGAGCCTTTGGTGAAAGTGAATCTTTCAAGATGGGATTAATCTTGGACTTTCATTCCCTCATATTCCCATTAAAAAAGGGTGATAAGCTCAGAATAGTCATTACTAAAAACGTTTCCAATGACTCCGGTATAGATGCCGATGATGAGGACGGCGTTGAAGAGACAGATGATAAACTAGCCAATAGTAAAATGGCAGAATTCGATTATGTAATGTACGGAACTGTTTATAGAATTGAACCAGCCGACAAGGACAACGATCCTTCCAAGCTACATGTCTATGTATCTTTTGGTGGGCTCCTCATGCAGCTTACTGGAGACTCTAGCAACTTGGTTGGATTCACCCTCAATAAATGCGTGTATATTATGATGAAGAGATTGGCTTTCTAAATAATAAATTCTTTATTTTCTTATCAAAAGTATTCCAAGACTGACGAGAATTAAGCCCGCTAGATAGTTAATTGAGATATTTTCACCATTGACGAAACCAAAAATAGCCTTAAGAATTAAGTTAAATTTTTAAATTACCGAGAATACCAAATTTGAGATTATGTTGAGACTGAGTGCGTACACTCCCTTGGATGAGTTCTTCAACCCGAATAGAAATAATATCCACATTATCAAGTTCACCGATGAGTAAACAGCTCCAGCTGTTATCGTTAGAATAAAATCATCGTTGGAGCTCGAGTTTTCACTGCGATACGACCATACTGACTTGACACAATACGTTGAAAAGGCTGCAAATATTCCTGATATGAAGCAAGACAAAGTCATATATAAGTGAGTATATTTATAAAAAGCGCCAAAATGAAATAAAGTTTTACAAATATTACTACTGTCAAGTAATACGACCAAGAATAACATATACAAATAATATTTGTCAAATATCATTGAAAAATCATGATTTCAATGAAGTTCTTAATGCAAAAATAAACATCAAATATAATTATGGTTGTGTCTTAAGGAAAAATAGTTGATTTGGGATTATATTTCGAGTTAAGATTCCCCGAATGCTCTTTGTATAGTGTGCTCAGAAGCCTGAAGATAACCAGCCCTCTCATCTTGTCCTTTGTCGAATATTGAACCAACCTTTTGCTGAGCTAAATTAATAATTAGGCAAAAGAAATCTTACGCGGCTGATCACCCTGTGGCAATTGTTGCTCTAGAATCTTGTAGGATTTTGGTTGGACGTTTTTAAATGTCGGGCCACCGTGTTTCCACAAATGCTCTTCCACTATTTCAGCCCGACTTTCAAAAGAGCTTCCCTGTGGCGTATTTTGAAGAGACGGCTTCGGATTCATTGCAGCGTTATATGCGGCAACATTAAATTCTCGTCTAGAAAATCAATCAAACTAATTTTACTTTCTAAGAGTAAAGTCCAGTTCATTTCCTGCCCTAAGAATCTCCGCTTTCACTTGAGCATTAGTCAGACCGTGAACTGAGGTTTCGCAGATTTTCAAAATCACATCTCCCGGCTCCACTCCGCTCTTATGGGCAATTCCATTTCTAGTTAACTAGAGAAAGGATTGCTTTATATCAATTTACCTTGTGCACAAAAACCGGAAGACCCTGATCCAGACCCCCTTGGAGAACGAAGCCCCAGGATTTGTCTGACGTTGGTCGTCGGAGTGTAAGAATAACTGGTTCTTGAGAAAATTCTGTCATCTTCACCTCTCTGAATAGGGAAACAATTTGAAATGATAATCAAGGAGTATCTTTGAAAATTTAAATCCAACCAATGAAAACCCTCCATTTCACATGTCCATATAGGTTTAATCTAGACTGCCATTCGTTGTCTTTTGCATCTACTTTGTGTGGGCGTTGTGCACAAACATGTTTCAAATGCTTTGGGATGCAGGCACACAACACTCGTGTATATTTAAGATGATGAATTTAGTAGCCTAGGTTTGTGTTAAAGTGTAAAAGATAAAATGATACATTTTGTAAAGTTATATTAAATTAGAAATTTTATTTCGGAAAATACTTCCAATTTCTGAAGCTAATTTGACCATGGAGGTGAGACTTGTGATTTCCAAGCTACCACAACCCTCTTTCAAAATGTCAACACACGAGGAATCCTCTTGCACAGCAATTGCTATCCTGGAGATGGAGCAAGCCTCTTCCTCCCGATTCGCGTCAACAATGTAGGTATTTCCGATTTTATGACAAGTTACAAAAATGGGGATTTTAGTCCTCTGAATGAGGATTTTCTCCTTCAAATGTTCGCGGAGGGAATCGGAGAGCTTTAGCGTCGATAATGCCAAGAAAATAGATAGACTGGAAGCGTCTAGAATGTTTCCATCATTGGCTAGGACTAGAACATCGATATTAACTGTCCAAATAAGGGAACCGTCATTGAATGAGAGAATTTTTAGATCGAGATAATCGTTATTTGTAATATAAGTGTTTGTGAGGATTCCACTCAGGAATTCGGCAAAGTCTTGAGCAGAGCGCTGTTGGAAGTTCTCAGTGGCGGTTGGTGACCAGATGACGTTTAATTCCATTCGACCTTGATTTTGGACCATGTTGTTTGATTTGACCATGGACAATTTTATTGTCGTCATGACGGATGTTTTACCCTGGAATATTTTAGAATGCTAGCTTACGATCGAAACCTTGGCCGATGCGTCTGTGTGATTTAGAAAACCCTTTTCAAAGTGTATTTGCCGAAATTCATTTTTAAATCTTCCATCGAGACGATGATCAAACTTGAATGAATTAAAGAGCTTACCTTGGAAGATTTTATCAAGAAGTACTTTTCATAATCACTCAATAGAATAGTTTCCATTTCAACTTGAAATTCTCAAGCCAAGGTTTTATTTTTGAAATCTTGAACTATTCAAAGAAAATCCTGTCATAAGTATTTTGAAGTTCAAAATGTGAAGCTAACTGACACACTTTTGAAATTGTAAACTAAAATAATAACATTTATTCACGTAAATGAGCATCGAAAAAGTTTTAGATTTAGATAGCATTATCGAAAACAACTCCCTAATAGATGAAATCAGTCATTCTCTAGCAATTATTGACAATTTTTCCTATACAAAAGAAGGAAAGCCTCAAGAAAGAGATGAAAAGAAGGATAGGCTAAGAAAAAAAAGGACACATAAACCCACGATTAAGGTAATTGACGAAGATACGGATTCAGAATGTGAAAAAAATGCTAAAAATATTAGACAAAAAGCCTTTGAAGAATGGCAGAAACTCCACCCAAAAGTAGTCGAAAAGCCAAAGGTACATAAAAAAGATGAAAATACTTCTAAAAATAACAATTCTGAAGCTTTAAGGAAATGGTTCGAAAAAAAGAAAGAAATCACGGTTAAAGAGAATGAGAAAAAGTTGCGAGAGGAACGCCGAAAAGCGAAGCAGAAAGAATCTTTAGAATTGAACAGACTACTTTCTGAACAAGTTTGCACATTTCATAATTAAAGAATTTAGGCTTACAACGAGTGGTTGAAAGAGAAAAATAAATCAATCAAATTGCAAAGAAATCCAATGACATCGAGCAGCAGCTCAGACTCTCTATTTCCAAGGTTGAAAAGGTATATTTCCTTTGAGCAGTGGAAGGATATAAAGGAAATTGAAAGGAATCGAGAGATTAAAAGTCTCAATCGAAAGATGCTCGAAGCAGAGAAGCATGTGCAATCCATTATTGAATGTAAGGATTCTAATTCTCGGAAGGCCTACAAGGAATGGCAGATGAAAAAAGTATTAATTTCTTTTGGTAATTTCTACTTTAGATTGTCCAAAATAAAGACAAAAACTTGACAAAAAAGAACGAAAAACCATGGGTTCCTACATTGAGGACATGAGGTTTTTGGGAGTAATTTGTAAATAAATTTTTAAATACTTTGTGTACTTTAAATTTTTTTTGAAAATTATTCATTTCGATAAAATTTTAAATTTATTTATTTAATTTTAAAATTTTATGCGACTCTAATACAATCTGATAAGAATTCAGTTGAAATTTATTCAATAAATCCTATTTGAATGAATATTTCGCTTCAAGATTTACCAATTTTCCAAGATTCCTGGCAAATTTAGTAGATTTTATCTTTGATAGATGAATATTATTTATTGAATTAATTATTAATAAAAGACATTTTTCCTATCCATGAAATTATGTAAAGGAAGAGACCAGTGATAATAATAGAAGGGACAAGAAGAATCCAATAGAGGACCATGGCAAACTTTGATTAGATAGAGTGTCAATATTCGAGCATGAATATTTAGTCAATACTCTAGAATTGGTTGAACATGATTCAGTACGAATCGTACTGTACGATTGAAAAATATGATAATAATTTGAATTTGCACTTATTAAATAAATAAGTTATTTATAAATGTAGTGTAAAATTCTGTTTTAATTACCCGCCTGAAATGGATGAAGTAAAAAAAGAAGAGGTCTCAACAACTCCTACAACTACAAACTTTCCACCTCCTGAAGCGCCGGAAAAGCAGAAATCATTTATTTTCAATGCTAAGCCTCTTTCAGACATTCTTCATGAAATAGATCCGAATCTCCAAATTGATCAAGAGACTGAAGAAGTATTTAGAATTTATTTATAACCACAGACTCTTGTACAAATAGCAGAAGAGTTTATTGAGAATGTTACTCTAAAATCAAGTAAATTAGCCCAGCATAGAGGATCAAAGATTCTAGATGCCAAGGATATTAAATATGCTGTTGGTGAGTTTTTCTTAATATTAAAATTAAAATTTTAAAATTTCTTGGAGCTTGATATTAAGAATTCTGCAAAGTTGTGAAAAGTCGAGCGAAATTTTTGCAAAATTGCAAGAGTTAGTTACTTAGTAAATTAGTTACTATACACTGTACTCTATTTTAGATTTAAGATTAAGAAATCAACCTGGTGTAAGAAATTAGAAAAAACTATTTAAACTGAAAAAAAATGTTTGGAATTATTCGGATACAGTAAGAATATTCTCTGGGTGTTTAAGGTTTAATCGTCAAAAATATTTAATATCATTGATAATTTATCATTATGGCGATAAGTTTCTATCCATAAACTAAATTATTTCCTAAAGTTGTCCTTTTATGTTTATTATTAATTATTATTAAGCTTCATTTCGTAGAAGGATCTTTAAACATGTGTTAAAGTGGGATTGCAATTTTTGACAGGTTTTTATAATTTTGGACTGATTATCCATAGTAAAGATTGTATCGTAAGTCTTAAGATCCTCTTGGTGTTGAGTAAAATCTTCAGCAATGATTTAAGAATCAAATGGCCTTAGTGTTATAGAATCTTCGTCTGAGTTATAAGGATCGTTTTTCCAGTATCTATCACTATGCAATCTTTTTCTCAAGTTGATACCACTTTCTGATTTGACAATGCCTTTTACTAACCTTCAATTTCTTTTAATCCCATGTTGATAATTTTCTTTTTAAGATAAATAAAATTAGTCACACATAAAATAATTAATAAAATTAATCCTGAAATATTCAATGTTTCCCAAAAATCGCATACTTACCGCCCTACTTGTGGTCTTCTTTTTGTCTTAAATTCGTGATATAAACTTATTTCTATAAAGTCTTGAGATAATCCACTTTATTTTTGCCAATTGAAAAATATATTTATCAAGAGTTTGGTCAGGTGTGTCTATTGCAGACTATGTTTAAAAAATGTCCATTGTTTAATAAAAATTATCACTAGTGATTTAATTCTAGTTGTTTATTCCTAGGTCTATGAAGCAATGCTTCATTGAAGCATGCTTTGAAAAATATAATAGATGATTACAATTGAAGGCCTAAATAAATATATTACTTTTTATTTAAACAATTCAAATTTCTAGAGAAGACTTGGGATATTTTGATACCAGGATTCCCTGCTGAAGAGAAGATTGTCAAGAGAAGTTATGGTAAAGAGGCCCATCGACAGCGCCTTGCACTAATCAAGAAGCAGATAAGGAAAATGTAGACACAATTCCAAACAAAATTAGGATATTAATGTTGTCATTAAAACTCTTAACATTATTGCACCAATCTCTAGTACAAGATGTAATACAGCCCTTATACATCTCCCCTTCTAAATCAAAAGCTCCACAATGTGTCAACGACTCAGCCAACCGATCAAAGGAACATTGTCTAATCGTTAAATTGGTTGAATCACTCCTTTTAATTCCACTTATTTTTGTACAGAAGTTTGCGTGAAATAAACCTCCAAAACCAAACTTTCCTTGCTTGCAATTTATTTTGTATGTTAAATTAGAACTTATGGGATCATCACATGTAGGATTGCTTCCATTAATCGATTCACAAACATAGCAAGTGATACTTGAGACTAAACATTTAACTCGATTACAAACCTCTTTGAAATTCAAGAAGGAAAATCAATAGGAAAAGTTTTGAGATAAAGTTGATTTTCAACTCCATCTTACGATATCCCTCGAATCATCGAATTTTCTTCAGAATATTCAAAACTTGGTAAAAGTATAACAAATCATAAAAATCATATAAATTCAAAATTTTGTTTAAAGTATACGAAGCATTTCAAGAAGTTACGATTGACAGCGAGATTGGTATACAACATGAGTGATAGTGATTTTGAATCTCAAGAGCAAGGAGAGACAGGTCTCGGTAAGCCAACTCAAGCGTCATCTCTATCCATCGGAAAATACGTCCTGTCTGGCGATAGACCGTGCAAGATTGAGTTAATGAGCAAGTCCAAGCCAGGTAAGCATGGCTCTGCCAAGTTGAGCATCAAAGCCCGTGACATATTCACTTCAAAGGTTCACGATCTCATCTGTCCTGCTCATGAAAATGTATACGTCCCAACTGTTACTCGTGAGGAGTTCATACTCGTCGATCACGATGACGAGTTCATTAATGTCATGGAACAGAACGGTACTCTCAGAGAAATTCGTCAAGTTGCTGGATTTAAAGAGAAGATTGAAGCTTGCGAGAAGGAAGCTAATGATGTTCTCATTCAGGTTCTAATGTGTAATGGTGAAGAGATGGTCACTGGCTGCCGTGCTTCTCACAAATGATTACAGAGTTTTTTTACCTATCACCAATTGGCTACGTTTCACTGTCGTACCTATAAAACATGGATCCTGTCAATAAAATATTTATTAATAAAAACTTTGGCTACAACAACTAAACTCAACCTTTTCATCTACTTACACTAGACGATTACTATTTAATGGATAGCACGCAAGACTTGTTAGCATTATCTCTCAAGAGGAAATAATATTTACACTAATATGCTTTAATTTATCAAATGTTTTTGAAATAATAACCATACCAGAATAAAATATAACAATAAAAATATCGATTAAGAGAAGATATTTCTGTTATTAGTTATTTATTTTATCAATTTTGTCACCAAATTCTTCCAATTCATCAACATCTGTTGATTGAGAGTCCACTTTCGATTCAATCTCTAGAAATTTTGAGCTAACATTAATTAAATCCATTATGTTCTCTTTGGTCCTCTGATATATCTCAATGTCTCCGGCTTGCATCAACTTATCAGCGAATTCAGTGAGCTGGAAGAACTCTTGACTTTGTGGTTCGTAAGACTTTTTCTTGATCCATCTCCTGGAGGCCTGATTGTTCTTTGTGGGTCCAAGGCGTTTGAGGGACCGCAGGACATTTTCATTGTCATTCATTAATTTAACTAATTCCTTGTATAAATCAATCTTGAAATTTTCATTAACAGGGTCTGCGTCTTCGTTGTAATTCTCTTCGCTACCTTCATCTTGAACTTTAAGATTATTCTCGCGAACCTCTTTCCAGTCGACATTCTCCAGCCAGACATCTCTCTCATCGGTCTGTTTGTTGAATACAAAATTGCCCTCTTTGTCTATATGGCCGTCTTCTTTAAGTTCTTTCTTCATGTTAAAAGGCAAAATCTCTATCTCGTCGTAGTAATCGACAGTTCCGGGTTCCTGTCCTTCTACATCACTCTCATCCAACTTGTCATCATCCTCATTGTCCTCTTCATCGCTGTCTAGGGTGTGCTTGGGAATTTTAACCGGAGTAGCGATTGTTTCATCCTTGCGTTTCATTATAAGCAAATTTGAAAAAATAAATTTTACAACAGTGGGCAGATTTGTTATATCTAGTGCTAATTTTGAATCAAATCAATGATTCGAATAAATGATATACTAATAAATGTCACTAGAGAGGTACATATCCTCTTTATAGACCTGATAATATCAAAAAGATTTGCATTCATCAGCCATATCCTTCCCAAGTTCTACTCCTTTAATGAAATTAATGAATCCTACTTTGTCAAGTCTTCATTCAGTAATGAATTCGATTTATTTATTCTCACTACCGGTATGTCATTTCAAATTACTCTCTAGGTTTCGTCCTCAGCTTCCTCATATTTTTCCTCAATCTAAAGCATATAATTGTCCTATTATCTCTGTTATGGGCAACAATGTTTGTTGTAACCTCCCAGAGAGACATAAGCCTCTACATTTATTCAAACTTTACTCCAACCCATGAATCATCAGTCGTTTCAATTCTCCTCGCACCAATATTCCTGGCCATCTTTTTCCATCTCTGGATAATGTTGTTCTCAGTGACAAATCGACTTCAACGGTTTCTAAAGCACTCGTCCATCCTCCTAATCGGATTCCTACTCACCTATCTCCCGATTAAGTTGTTGCACATTCTCAAGACCAAGAATGAACGACTCTTTAGTCAGAGTTTCCACTTCAACTCCAAGGAATACTATCGGTTTTTAATGACGAGAAGGGAGGACTTCTACGACAACCTCTGCAATCCCATTGCGTTTAGTCCGAGTCGAGAATCTTTGGGCAAGTCTTACAACTTGAATTCCTTCAACTACCTACATATCAACAAGCAGTTTCCATTCATTTATTCCTTTTCATGCTATTTCGCCACGTCGATATCACAAAACTTTACTTTCCTGACGTACATTTTCGCCGTCGTCGTCCTATTCAGAGACCTGAGACTGTTTACGAGATTTCTCCGATCTATAAATTCAATTTTCATCTCTATCAACGAGGATTTTAGCAGCTTCATCGCCAACCAATGGAAGCAACTACACGCCTCTTATATTCTCAAGAGGTTTTGGTTGTGTAAAATCTCCCTGGTCGTAATCTTTGGGCCAGCTTTCTTTCCGCTGGTCGTGCTATTCAATTCCCATGGTAAGTGCATCACGAATCCGCATCAATATGTGGAGAATCTATTCAACGATTTTCCACGCGTCTACGAGATCTCCCATAGGCCGAATATGACCATGTTAATCGATTATCAGAATGACAATTTGCCCAATATCTGGAAGTTTTTCAATCGCACCCTAGTCGCCATTCTGGTGCACGGCACTGAGACGTGGATGTGCATTCTAGGGTCGGCAGCTGTGTTTGGATATCTGTTCTCTCGTCTGTTGAAGATTGACGCCTATCTCATAGATCCCCACGGTCAAATCAACAGGAGAATGAATAACATTCTCGAGAACCCTCCAGTAGACATGGACGTCTGGAACAGCCTTGATGACTTGGAGACGGGGAACTTTAGGATTCATTACATTGCCGCTGAGCTGATATCGACCTCACATTACTTTAGTGTCGTCCCCCTCGTTCTCCTAGCCGTGCAATATGATATGCCGAATTTATCCTTGGTCGAGAGGATCTTCTCTTTTATCCATGCAATTCTCATCGTCAACCTGACCTGCATCTATTCTATAGTGGCTCTTCTTCGGTCACTTCTCCTGCACCTGAACTTGCCCGGTCAAAACGGCACTACCCACATGGCCCATTTGCGATTGATCATCTCTAGCATGTTTATAATCTACTTTGCAGCCAACATATTTTCATTTATGCCTTCGTGGATATTCGAATCCTTTCCCCTGCTCGATAAGATGGACGATTCTAGTTGGCCGTCTAATCCGATTGTCAACTCTATATTGGGAAATAGAGGACGTCTCTTTACTGGCCCAACCATCATCATTCGCCGGTTTAAGATCTACTTGTGCGCTGCCCAAAAGTTGACAGGCATCTCTTTGTCCCTAGTGGACTACATGCTCACTCAATATCACTTGGCCAGGCCAGAATGGCCGCACTTTAATCACTACATTTACTTGTCAAGACTATTTCATGCTGTCATCGATTATCTAATCACTCTGCTCTCCTTTCTCACAATTCTCTATCTCTGGATATTCGATTCCTTTGGCGCTATCCGCTCCCTGATCTTGGCCGGGTATTTGTATATAATTCTATATCCTACAGCAGCACGAGGATACAATTGGATAAGATACAAGTTGCTCTTTGTCGCTCGACTTAGTGCCATGAATAAGCCAACGAAAGAGGAACTCGACCACCTCGGAGACGTCTGTGCAATCTGCTTTGATGATCTCACACCCGATACCTCGAGAAAGACGAATTGCGGTCACTACTTTCACTACGAGTGTATCAGTCGTTGGATGAAGGTGAAACTATTTTGCCCAATCTGCTCATCGGACCTTCTGAGTTCAATTGGCAATAATCTGCGCATATTCAACATGACCCAGGAAAATGATAATCAGAGGCAAGATCCCGCACAACAACCGGGTCAAATCATCATAGACGATAATTAAATTTCATCTATTTTTTTCTATGCAACATTTTTCAGTTTACATTGTACATAGAACCAAAAAAGATTTTCTCAAAATTATTATCATTCTTTCTCTGTACCACTTTTTTCTAAATTTCAACCTATTCATTATGGTTTTTATAGATGGAAATCTCTAATTATCCTCGGGTTCGAGTTTCGAGAATTGTTTAAATCCTCACAAAGCGAAATTGATGGACCAATAGCGGACCACAAACTATCACCAACCTATAATGGGTTTGGTTCTAATAGAGTGAACGTAGGAAGTTGTGCTGGACGTCTTTGATAAATTAGAATTGAAAACTGCGATATCAGTTTTGAGTTTCATAGCCGAGTCTAAATCTCTTCGAATTCACATGGGGAGGGAGGGTGAAGAATTGTTTACCAAGTGAAAGGGGTTTCCTGCTAAAATAATGGCCAGCCAAGTAATTCACATTTCTTGATTATGATTAAGTATTCGATGTGCACATTCTCTATCATATGAAACATACACAATTTCAGGATATTGGGCCCTTGACATGATTTCTTACTGTCTTACGCATAATCTCATTGAATAATCAAAAAAGAGAGAAAATAAGCGTAGAAGATTTTTGTGTGTTTTTCGTATTTCTCATAGTCGAGATAACTTTTATCATTGGGCAGCGCTCATATTTTTCAATTCTTGTATGACTCAACAATGTCTTGGCATATCATTTTTTCTGCATTATTCTCATTTCTATCTAATCCGTCAGATGAAGATTCATCATCTTCATAGAGGCAAAAATATAATTGAGTGAGGTCTGTTGCTGGGGTTGACTGTTGGGCCAAGGTAGGTCTAGAGTGCGGACAAATCTCTTCTGGATGCACGAGGATGGTTTTTCTATGGTGATGAAAAAGGCTTCGGCTTTTTGGAGTCTGAGCAGGTTGTTTCCATTGGTTATTCAAAAGCTTATTTATTTTGTACTAAAAGTCCCAATCGCGCTTTGCAGCGATATTTTTAATTTTCTAATATTATTCTCATGTTTTAACACGCTTTTGACTACTTATTTGCATATTTGATCACCTTAACAGTCATAGAATATAATAATATAAATATTAGGTCATTCGAAAAGTAATTGCGAAAAGTTTTTCCAAAAGATAGTTAATATCTATTAGTTACCATTATTTCTACAACCATTTTCAACGATTTGGCAAGTTTTCCATCCCTTTCCTCCAGAAGGCTTCTTTTTTTGTTTTGAATAAGTTTTGACTTCAGATCTTTGGTTGAAAAGTTAGTCACCGAGAGAGTTTTGAAGGTCATGATAATAAAAATCCGATGGAGCAATGTAAGGAGAATGTGGTGGTTAGTCTAAAACATCCCAGGAAGGTTCCAAAATCTTTAATTGCGTCTTGTATTGTCTTGTTGGAAGATAAATCTTTGTTCATTGACGAATTCAATAAAGGATTTTCTTCAAAAAGAAGAAGACTGCCTAAGCACTACTGATGAGTTTTAAGTAAGACGAAACGCGCATAGAGATGGATTACCATTGATGGCAACAAGTTTTCTTAAATATAGAATACTGTAAATATTTTTCCACTCTTGTATCCATAGTTTCAAGGAGAATTTGTTGAAACAAAAGAAGTGTTTAGATCTGTGCGTTTCATCACCTAATAATCGTAGAAGATTTCTTATTTCTAGTTTGGGGCTTGCTCAAATCTTACCTAAATTCGTATTTATCATATCGTATTAGCCCCTTAGTCATAGACATATCAAAGACTAAAATGAGGTTAGACATGAAGTATTCAGACACATGCATACGCATTTTTCAGCATCTGATTGTTTACTTGAGGACATTAGATTCTTCTACTTGACAAGATGATAAAGGTAGACGAATACAACAATTAGATTAAGGAAATCAAAGATAATCAGAAAAAAATCGGACTAAAAATTCCTCAACTAATTTTATGTTAATTCTCAAGAGTTTTAACCTCGCAGAGATAAAAATATTATAATGTGCATTTTGGTCACCCTACTATTGAGTAGCATTTATGATTTTTAGTTACTTCTCTATGAGACTTCTCAGCTTTTAACGAGTCTCTAGAAATCCATAGAAATTCATTGAGTTTCAGGCTTGAAAGCACTAGCGTTGTCTTTAGTTGAATCCTTATTTTATTGAGTAATAATCTTTGAGTGAGTAGAAGAAAATAATTTATCATGAAATATAATTTTTCTGCTTCTTAGCCTTGAACAAAATTTCAGCACCATCCTTGAGCTTGAATTCTGACAATTTCGTCTTATCATACAATGAGGAATAGGTACATCCCATTGGTGAGTCACTAGTCTTGATCCATAATTCGATTGCTGATGTGGGAATCTTTTCTAGATCAGCTACCTTCCTTCTTATGATTGAGACATCATCGTCTAATGTAACTTCTATTTCGTAGGACTTGTCATTTTCAACTAATTTTATTTTCATTGAGAAAAATAAGTTTTAAACCTCTTGCTCTATTATTTTAACCTTCATATACGCCTTCTTATTTAAAGTATATAAAATTACAACCCAAGATATTGATTTTGTCATCAATTTCTTTCTTCTAATGTGCTTACACAGAGAATATTTGTTGAGCAATGTGATTTGTCTTCCACCAACGGGCTTTCATGAATATATATATTTCATATCACTATAGAAATTTATTTGAAAGAATTTTCTCACAAAATCAACAATGATTAAATAACAGGCGTGCAAAAGGTAACTGCTGATATCTTATTTTTAAAAAGTATTAAACGATATTTAGGCATTTAACCTAGTCTCAAGATAATATTGATTTTTCCAATTTTCAAAATAAGCGTTTATAAAGATTATATTTACAACTTCATTTAACCCTCGCCCGACAAGTAACAAAACTCACATCTATGAGAAATGGTGTCGTTTCCGACACCAATAATGAAAACACTTAAAAATTGATAAATTTCAGAATTATTTATTACATTCTTTACAAATTGTCAAAGCATGTTGAGCGCAGACTGGTTCAAAACACTTAATACAATTCCTATGTCCTTTTCGTATTCACAGATCT
>JJOG01000184.1:0-11414 GCA_000715275.1 Gyrodactylus salaris
ATCCTCTGTGAAACGTGTTATATAAATCATTAATTATTTATTTCTAATAAACAAGATTATATTGAAAAAAAATATTTTCTATATAAAATAAAACGTGGGGTCAAAAAAGACCCCATTTCTGGTAAGTGCGATTATTTTGACTTCCAGAACTAGGGTTAATTCCTACAATTGGAATAAAATATCACTTCTCAACAATCAACCATGGAAATTGTGAAAATAGTCCCAAAATAGTTCAAAAAAGTCTAATGATTAATTGTTATGAAATAAAACCTACTATCCCAATATTTAGGTAATGTTGAGCAATCCACACGGCTAGTCGATAAAATCGTGAATGGTCTTCTGACTATGGACGTTTCGTTAAAGAGTGATCAAAAGTTTTATCAAGAATTCACATTCGACATTCAGACAATGAACGTAGATGACATTATTCATGGCATGCCGCAACAACTATTAATCGAGGTCAACTATTATCGGTAAGTTTCTCTATAACAGCTATTTGGTTATAACTGGGGTTATAACAGAAAAGTGCAAAAATAATTTGAAAAAGTGCATTTATTGCTAAATATTATTCTCTTCCTTAAGAAAATTAGCAACGCATCTACTCATGGTTTGGTGATTCGAAAGTGATTCAGAAATTTTTATAATCAACCTCTCATAATAGAGCATATTAAAAATTGGTTTATTCAATTGAAAAATCTGCACCACTCCTTGATAATTACTACCTTTCTCATTGACGTAGAATATTCGTAATAAAATGTGTTTGAAAACAAAGTAGGCTCGAATAATTCTCAGTTGATTATGATGTCATTTACTAGTGTGGAAATAGTTCATCTGAGGAAAATGATTGGAAAGCTGCTGTTATTGAAAGATCATTACAACCTCGTGATTACAATGATCCTGCCAAGAGAATCAAAGTTGAACTACTTTAGGATTACTGATCCGTCCAACAGTGACCAAAAGGGATCGGCCAAAGAGGTCATTCTAGCAAACGTCACCCAACAGTCCTACTTTCAGATACACCTCTCGGAAGAAGCTGACCTTCAAGATTCCTTCAACATCTCCGTTTATGTGACGACGGGTGCCTCTGGAATCCATTCTTACATCAACCTCCTTCGACACATGAGACCCTTGCATAGAATCGAGGTTAAACTGCGATCATCCACTTCGAGGATCACTATCAACAGACACTTCCTCCTGCCAGCCATTCGCCAAAGTTGGAATAACAGTCAGAAGATTATTTCTTTGGAGAGTATTCTACGAGAAATTAAAAAGGTAAGATTGATGAACTGTAGAACCCCAAAGAAGATAAGCCTGTACTGCTTTTCTCTTTGCGTATTTATTAAGGAAATAAATCAGGGTTTGAGTCTACTTTTGAGTAATTACTAGAGCAGTAAATTTGCGAATTTTGCTATTTTTTGCAAAACAAGATAATAGATCAAGGTGGTTAAGAATATCTGATTTATATTTTGACATCAATTTTAGTTCAGGAAATAATTTGCTATTTTTCTTTACCAGCAAATTTTATTTTAGCAATTCGCTAATTTTTGCCATCATTTATGCTGAAATCTTAAAATAATTATTTTCAAGAATGATTTTCTGATTCCTTCTCAAGTTTGAATCTGATGAAAGGTATACCTCGAAGGATTGACTCGATTGCTTTCTCTGAGTGATTCATGTCCTATGAAGACACATGAATTGTGGCTATCTTAGGAGGCTCGTTCCTCAGTAGGCATTTAAGAAAAAAGACTGAGGATAATTCTCATTATTTCATTTCAACTATGTCGGGCAGTACTCAGAAGCTCATAGCTGTATACAAATACAGAATTAATAAAGATTTTGCTAATTTTTATAAAAATTATTTTACAGCCCTACTCATTACTAATTACCCGTGAGGGATTATAACCCAACCAATTAAAATTCAGATTTTCTTTGCCACCCTGAATTTTGACATACCTGTTGTGAATAAATCTAGAAAACTATAAGATGTAAGCAGAAACCCTTTTTGGTCGAATCTATTAATTTATCACAAGACAAGATTATTTTCTCCTTTTCCAATTATGATAAGATACATGGTTCAAGCGATCAAGGAATTATAATTTAAATTAATTCCCACAGATGAAAGACATACCCCTTAGCGAATGGTATCTGCATTTGGCCAAGAAGCCCAAGCATGGTTCGTTGTTGGATAAATTTCCCATAGGCTTTGATGAGATTAACAATTTACGCTATCTTCCCACGTCATCGAAGGAGATCCCGTTGGGTTATGATGACTTTTGCATTTCTGTGAGTTTCAATCTCTCCTTATTCCCACACACAAGATTAACTTTCATTTTAGCGTTCGCTTAAATCTTTAAACCTTACTTTTGAAATGTTCAAAAAATCGTTTCTCGGATACTCTCTAAGATAAGACGAATTCAATCTGCTGAAAGTTGAATGTTTGAGAAATTGGTTCATTAAGAATGATTATTTGAGATTGATTATTCTTGTGTTCGTTAAACAAAGAATGATGGTAGAAAAATTGTTCAAATCCTCACGAAGCGAAATGTTGGTCTGAAGACAACTAAACTAGTTTTAGTGTGTGATCTTATCAGCGTAGAATACAAACTATGCCAATATATCATAGATTTGTCTCTGACTGAATGTTCCTGAATTCTTTGAAAAGCTCTTCTAGTCCTTACTCACTTTTCTCAAAAGAAGACATCAAATTTAACTCTAGAGGAGGAGTGTATTTAATTTAATAAAATTCGATTTTTCTGCCTTTCCATGAATATAAAGGGTATGTATAGATATTTCATTATCACTCTAGTGCGAGCAAATTCTGGCTTTCCTCCTTCATGTCTCACTAAACGATATTTCCCAAGAGCTGTCAATCAAATGTAATCTTTTTTATTGCTAGTTGGAATCTTTACCCAGAAATACATGCAGGCTTCGATAGTAAATGCCTCTATAATTGAGTTAAAAGGATATTTTCTTGGATTCTTTCCCTGAAAATTATTTTTATTTATTGTCTCACTTTTCTCGGTGTTGCGAAAATAATTGTTTTCAATGAAATTTTGTTTCAATTTGCAAAGGTCTCCTCTCAAGTATGGCCTCCTTTTCTTGAAATTGAAATAATGATGTTAATATTATGTCATTTTCAAGATCTTACAAGACCCCAATGAGAGATCCGATTACGACCAATCATCGTGGATCAACATTTTCATCCTCATTGACAATAAGGAGCTCTCGAAGCTTGACCATTCTAGCATTTACGTGCCAGTTGTCTATGAATCGAAGCAAGAAATTATCTTTCCCTTTTTAAATCCCACCCTAGCTGACATCTTCTCGGAGTTCGCCCCGATGGGTGCTCAGCTTTTGAATAAACCAAAAAACAACTTCCTCCACCACGATAGTCTATTGCCTATGAATCAATCGGATAAACTATCAGCCTCTGACACTTGGTTCATCACCGACCCAGACCACAAAGGCTACGATGTAGTGAGGTTTCAAAGCCTGAGATCAAAGATCAATTTTCATGTATTATTTTTCAAAAAAGACTACATTGAGACAGATGTCACTCTGGAAATTCTCCAGGGCAACAGTCTACTCGTGTTGGAATATAGCAAAGTCTTCCCGTTACTCGAAATCCCTTGTGAGATTCATGTGGATAAGATTCTTTTCAGAGTTATCGAAAGCCCAAACTCCGGCCAGATTGTCCTCAATAGTGTCTCTGTGCAAAGGTTTTCCTTGATCGATTTACTCAACGGAAATATTGCTTACCACCAGATAACTTTCAACTCTATAAAAGACGCGCTGAAGCTAGCCGTTCAACTAGAGGGTTTCAGCAATCGCCCTCTCACAATAAGAGAATACACTTTGACCCTCAGAGTTAAGCAGAATATTCAATCTCGGCCTATATTCCTCAAAGGTTCAAGTAGCTTAATCGTTCTTCGTGAATCTATTGTCAACTGTGACACTCTTTGTTATTCACGGGAAATTCGCGACAATCTACAATACACAATCTCGCCAATGAAGAATAATTCTTTTATCAAGTTCTTCTACAACAACCTACTACTCAAGAGTGACCAAGAGTTTCACTTTACTCAACGCGACATTGACGATAAGAGGATATCACTGCAGATTAACAACATGTACCTAAGGGAAGAATACTTTCCATTCATTGTATCAGCTGAACGATTCAACATTCAGCCAGCTATTGGATTCCTGAAGTTTGTGAGGACCGATAGTCCTGACAAGGAGAAAGCCTTGCTGAGCGGAGAGTTTGTCAAGAACAGAGAGATGAATCTTTTCCTTCATGAAATTGTTCTACTCTTCATCTTCCCTGTTATCCTATCTGTTGCTTGTATATCATTCTTTGTGATTTTATACTTCTTCTTGTTTAATTTGAGAAGAAGAAGAAGAAAGAAACAGCAGCAAATTAACAGCCAACTGGTCGAAGACTCCCCAAAAGTTAATTTTTATGAGAGATATGAAAAGTATTTATCTTCTCCAGGGCTATCAACATTTGATAGGGAGCAAGATATGGGAATATTTCTTCATACTGTCTCCATAAGTGAGGATGAAACGATTTCTGTCTACGATGGTAATCGAATTATGATATTACCCGCTCAGTATTTGCCAGTTTCAAGTGATTTGAATCAACCTTAAATTCATCTTGAGCAATGTACATAGATTATTTTGATAACTTGTAAATAAAATTGTTTTCTTTGCTACTCACAAGTAGAGTATGTATTTTAATAAAGGTAATTTATTAAAAATTGTAAAGTTTGCAATTTGTAAACTGAACAAAGATCAAGGCAATAGAATTAAGAAATTAAGGCATGAAATTAGGAAAGTTTTTTACATGAGCAACCCCTCGAAATTCTCTGAAGTCTATAGAGAATCCAGGTTAAAACGAGAATATAAAGTCCAGGTGTGATTGTCTGAAAAAGAAGATGTTATATTAATTGAGAGAGAAAATCAAATATTTTGTGCTCTTACAGCTTGAATATCACCTAGATGAACTTGATTATGAATTGTGAGAATCATGAGGATTGAGAGTAGAAAACATCCAACTTTTTTGTAAAACAAATCTCCTGCTATGATAAAGGTTGAAAGGAAAATTTCAATGACTCCTAATGATTGCATATACATCCGAGGGCTGAGATGTAGTCCAAACTTGTTGATGATGGACACTTCGGAAAATCGTTTAAACGTTTTCAACTTGAGAATTAATATATGATAACTTACTATTTCCTTGTGAGAAGAATGGTTGAATTTAATAGTCTTAAAAACTCCAGATATGATGAAAAGAATGCCTATGAGATGAATGAAAAAATTTAATCGAAAATCGAGACTCATAATCACGCGAAAATTATAAAAGAACAATCTAAAATGAAGATTTATTTTAAATATAAACCATTTTTAAATTCATTTTGAAAAATTATGTCCAGAGAATCTCTTGTACAGAAACTCTCAATGATTGACAGTTTAAAGAAGAAGTCTACAAAGGCTTCAGAAATTCAACAACTTTTATCATCAACATATGGAAATTACCGGTTAGATGATATGCATCTGAATCTTTGTTACCAAGAACTCAAAGCATTGGAGAAGGAAAGAAACATATACCTTACCCGACTGAATAGTGTCGATGACGACATTGGGAATGTGAGTTGAAATATATATTTTTCAAGCTTAAAAAAATCATTGATGAAACTTGTCAATCGCGAGAGGATGAATCGAACAAGTCAAAAACATTGGTAAAAGATTTCACAGATTATCTGAGTCAAATTGAAAATCTATGTATATCCCTTGACATTGACAAACCAAAGTCAGCGAATGGTGTCTTTTTAGAGGCAACTGCCCCAAGTGAAGTAAAAAATGACAAATTTACTCCACTCTCAGTTTTCAACTCGCCTCAATCATGTAGCCAAATAAGTCAGCCCTGTCCGCCAATGAAGACCTGCGCTTCGTGTAATCAACAGATTCACAGAAATGCTCCCATTTGTCCTCTTTGCAAGACAAAGAGTAGATCTAGGCATCCTAAAAAGATGAAGAATGACCTCAAATAGTGATTCTTTTCCCTTTTTCAGTGTTGCATTTATTCGTTGTTTTAAATTCTTCATTCTTTTCAATAAAATACATAATTTATATCAAACCGTGATTTGGACAAGCCATCAAGTACTAACATTTTAATTTCGCTATTTACTTTTAGACGACTCAAGTCGAAATTACTCCCTTGGACATCCTGAGGTCAGACGTGAGAACAGCGTTGATTGTAATCAACAGAGATCTCGATGCCTGTTTTGATTTATTCAAATTACTCTACAAGAATTGTTAGTCTCTCTTGTTAATACCTGTAGGTAAGCACGTCTGCTATGTCGATGGGGCTGTAAATTACTTTTTCAAAAATAATCTACTTCAAGAATATCCGCCCACCTACATAAGTGGAGACTTTGACTCGATTTCTGATGGAGCTATGAGTTTCTGCGTCGAAAAAAACTTTAAAATAATCCCTACACCCGACCAAGAAGCTACTGATTTGACAAAGGCTATATTTCTCATGAAGGAAGAATATTTGATGGAAGATTCGAAAATCCCAATTGTCATTATCGGCGATACTGGGGGCAGATTTGACCATGGTCTCTCAATACCTACCTCAATGTACAAGGGGGCTATTGCGTTCACTAATCGAATTTACCTCATCAATAGTGAATCCATCTTGACGATTCTTGAAAGGGTAAATTTTCTACTTTTATACACTTTATTAGGGTGATTACCGAATTAATGTAAATACTGGATTCGAAAATGTGCATTGTGGATTTCTGCCCTATGCTAATCCCTGCTCTCTAACTACAACAGGTGTCGTTTGGCCAATGAGTAAGTTGATCTTATGATGTACTTTTCAGCCGGCGAATTAGACTATAAAGGCACTATTTCAACATGCAACCAGGTTGAAGACGATTTTATCTTGATAAAGAATGGCGATTTTATAATATTCACACTGAGTTATAATATCAAAAAGTTATAATGACAAGAAAATTATTTTTCATTTTGGAAATATCTCTTCATTGAGTGTAAAGATGACAATATTATATTGAGGAAAGAATATGTAAATCAAATGGAAACCATTGGAATTGAATAAGAATAGTCTAGTTAATCATTTATGCGTGCTGTCAATATTTTGTATCAAAAAATATAAATCCGCAAAGAAGACGACAATGGCAAATCCGAAGCCACTAAGAATCTTGGTGGAAGTTTGAACTTCTTCATTTCCGTTCATGAGAGTTGCAGCGTAAAATCCAAAGACAAAAGCACCCCCGACAATGAGGACAAAGTTCAAGACCATTAACAAGTGCTTATTCATACACTTGAACTCATTTCGAATCAGTGAAATTTCACTAGGTCGTGAGGATATTGGGCTAGATATATTATGAGTCATTCTGTTGTACTCTTGATTTTGGAATTTGTCCTTGAGGATTTTGATTCTCGTCTCTAATTCAGGACTTCTCCTCTCTTCTGGCGCTTTAAAGATTGGATGAGTTGATGCTAGAAGACACCACAATGGAGACCCGTAATCTGAGCCGTTGCTTTCATTGAAAACTCTCAAGAATAAATCAAAATCAATTGTTTTTGAAACAAGTGAGCTTTTTAATTGGGATCTGTAGGCACTTGGGGTGTTGTTGTTAATTAGACATCTATTAATAAAGGTTGTAATCTCATCTGACACATTTATATCCAACTTTGAAGTATTTTGAAACATCTATACAATAAAAGATTCAAAAGGTCTGTAGGTTTCTTAAAGACTTAAGTTAAAGTAAGTTCCACAAATTCAAAATAAAAATGATGAGAATATTGAAATCGCGGTTCTCCTCTCACATTTTGGCAGATAAAGGAACCAAATACATTACGAAGATAGAATTTGCTAGAGAAGATAAGAAGAATGCCCTACGAACTGAAGAGATTGAGTAATTTTTTTGAAACTTATTAAAGTGATCTCCATAAATTGATGAGAGAGATTAATCATGATAAAACCCAACGAGTCTGTTTAATCAGTGGCAAGGGAGACAATTTCTGTTCTGGTATTGATCTTGACTCTCTTAGCGGTTTAATGAAGGCCATGAATGAAAAAGATGTAGCCAGACGCTATAATGAACTTTACAAAACCATCAGAGACATTCAAATTAAAACGAGCTACCTCTCAAAGATTGATAAACCACTTATTATGGCAATGAATGGTGTTTGTATTGGTCTAGGAGTTAATTTTGCGTGTTATTCTGACATCCGCCTATGCACAAAGGACACAGTTTTCCAATTGAAAGAAATAAAATTTGGATTTCCTGCCGACGTTGGTGCGTTACAGTTACTTCCGAAATTGCTTAACAATCAGAGTTATTGTCAGGAGCTGATTTTGACGGGAAGAAAATTTAGTTCCGCGGAAGCTAAAGACCTTGGCTTCGTATCTCAAGTATTCAACAGCAAAGGGGAAATGATGGACTATGCAAATTCTCTTGCTGAAGAATTGGCAGCCTTGAGCCCTGTTGGAATGCAAGCGATGAAGAATTCGTTGAGATTTTCATCTATAAACAGCTTAGATGATGGTCTCGAGCATTTGGCAAGAATAAATGCCACCGTCTTTCAAGGAATGGATTTCATCAGTGCTCTCACGAAAATGGGAGATGCCAAATTTGAAGATGCTTAATGGTAATCTTTAGCTTCTATTGTACATTTAGCTTGAAAAATCCAAACTGTGATTCCTATAGATTTAATAATTTTTGTAATAAATTTAGTTTTTTTTATAATCAGTCAATTTTTCAGTCATCCGGTACATGCTTCATCAACTAATTATCTCGTATTTAGATAGACTTAAGGGGTAATGGTAAACATTTAAAATACTTGTTCCATACGATTGTATTTGTTCAAAGGCTCCTGAGTGACACCGCTCAGTCCTAATTGCATTTTTTTTAAAGATTTTCGCGTGAAGGATTTGCATGCGCAATTAACTAGTTTCGGCACTTGAGAAGTATTTCACACCCTAATTAAATTTCACACGCCTGGGAAAATTTTCACATCTTTTTTACTTGCTCTGACCACATGTCTGTCCACTAGTGCTTTCTTATTGGTTCGATTCAAGAAATCATACATTGACCAATGGAGTTCGTATTAATAATAAGTGTGCCATATTTGAAATGATGCAATGCACATGTTGGCATCGTGTCCACTACTCCCATCATTAAAATTCAAGTTTCATTCTAAAAAAATTAAATATGCTAATTTAGCATTGCTAAATATAAAACTTTTCCAAGATCTCTTAAAGAGATTCTCTTCGAGCAAAGGCCATTGATGACTGTTGCGTTCTGTTCAGAATCCTAACTTCAGATTGTTACACAATGAATCTTGAACTGCAGAAGACCTAACTTTGGGGAAACGAAATACTGTAAGTTGCACTTTTCTTTCATAAGTCTTGAACAGCATCAGATATAATTTGTGCTATTATACTACTTAAACAGCTTTCCTTTAGGAATATTTAGTTTTTGTAAGACTTTTCATAGAATTTTACATGTCAACTATTATTTATGTCTTGAACTAACTTACTATGTGATACTATTTTTATAACTATCTTTTTATAAATACAACTTCTATTCAAAAAAAGCTTTCTAGAGAATTTTACCGCTTCACCAATATCCACAATTTTAATTCATTCATCCATGCCTGATCTTTGAAAATTATTTCTAATTATAGTTTAGTCTCTTCGAGATTTGATAATGCATCTTTTTTTAAATTTCATACAACTTGTATGGGAAAATAATTTTTATATGACTTGACCCCTTGTGTCATAATTTTTCTTCGAGCAATGGTTCACCTTTTTCACACGGTAGATCTTATCTCTCATATGGTGATCAAGGTATTTTTAAATAATCATGAAAGAGACTATTTTCACACCATGAGGGTTTTCAAGGGATAGAACTAATGAGACCCATGTTACTAGTTGAGAAAGCTCAGTGGTGGTCTGAATTTTTTTTAAACTTGGTTATTATTGACTCATTGAGTTATGAAAATTAATTTTTAATGAAACTCTGAAATCTGAATTACATTTGAGCCATTTTCGATAAAAAGTACACTAAGATTTTATTCGACTATAAAATTTTATTAGATAATTTTGACTTTTAAATCTTTTCTTTTATATTTAAATTACCACAGAGCAGAGTTACACACTTCACAAGAAAAGATAACCCTTTAAAAACTTTTTTGTTAGATAAATGTTAGATAAATGTTTTTAAATTTTGGTTAAGAAATAAGTATCTTACTTGGTTTCGTGCATAGATCGCATGAATGGCATAGATGTCGTTTCATTCCTTTAATAATCCCCAAAACTAGATTAGGTTTTCGTGGTTTCAGATTATTTATATACACTTGGCTCCTTGTTGCTCATTTAGATTAGAAATAGGAAATCTACTGAGCATAACTTGAAATTAAATTTCAACTCACATGGTGCCCTTGTTAAATTCATATATTTTAGGCTTGTGTTCCAGTGCTACCATCCTCCCTACACTGTGATGAAGCATCTCTAGTTATCAATTCAACTCAGTAACTCTTCCATTCATGGCAAAGGTGGTTACCAACGCCTCTCGATTCATCAACAATCCAAGCTTTATTTAGAAAACTGGTCAAAGAAGTTGTCTACTTCTTCTAGTAAAACTCGTCTTGCTCATGACGTACCAACATCCTGAAGTAAACATCCTGTCCAAACCCCAGTCCAGCTGATTTCAACGAGATAATTTTTCTAATTTTTCCTAAACATGACAGGTTTCCATTTTATCACTGAACTTGGTCAGTTGATGCAAAAGGTTTGTCGCATTTTAAGGGACGTATGGCCTGAATGAATTTCTTCCAGCAGTATTAATCATCCTCTTATTTATCTTGAGAACATTGTGAAAGAGGTTTGGACTGAAATAAGGGTCACTCTGTTGACCCGATTACATTTTAGTTTTAGCCTCTTTCCAATTACACTTTGAGAATCTCAATAAATATACTTTGATGATTGATAGCTGTTCAACGGAGAAATTCTTTCAGTATTAGTAAAATCTGAGCTAATCTAGAGTCGAAAATGTATTCGTGCTACAAAACGGCATGGCATGCAGGGGAGTCAAGGCCCGGCTTCGAAATTAAGTGGAACCTATGTATTGAGAGCTAATCTTTGATGAGAGTTGGTTTCCAATTAAAATTCAGAATGTAATAAATTTAGAATTCAGTTTTTTTTGTATGAATGATAAGTTAACAAGTTCTAGTTACTCAGTAGTCTGCTGCTCGTTTTTAACAACAATTAAGCTATGTATTAAGTAGATTTTCCTATGAAAAAATCGCCAACAAATTTTTATCTTCTGAATAAATTTAACGGTTCTTGAAATACCTCATTTCGTCCTATTTGTCAGAAA
>KL566620.1:1854-19254 GCA_000715275.1 Gyrodactylus salaris
AAAAGTGAGCTCCTTAATGTGATCAACGGTAGCTGATATGCAGATAAATAATAGAATATTTAGAACCAGCAATATGGTGCAAATAATAATGATTTTCAAGTTTCACCTACTACAAAGTACACTGTAAAACTTAAATAAAAATATGCATATTTAGTAAATATAATTTAGTTTTAATATTAGACACCTGATAATTTTTTAATTGAAAATGGTCTACCTACTTAAGAGTAACATCGTGTAATATTTATCAATATAAACATGTATTTCAAAGATGTCGTATATAAAATGCAATTATAAAATTTCATTTCAATTTATATGTACAGGCGTAACTGAGACTTCTGAAACCAAAATGGATCCTCCATTTTAAACATTTTAATATATATACATACTACTTGTAGTATTATGGTTTACAATTTTATTTTTATTTTCTTAGCTGAAACAGAGTTGTCCTGCAAGTAATATCAAATTATTCGTTTTTTCATCCTGATCATTTCTGACCCTATAAAGAATAGTAAAAAAGTTAAAATGAGTTATATATCATGCTACAAAGTATTGAGAGAAGACAGACTAATTTATCTAACAAAAATCGATAAAGCATTCTAATTTCGGCCTTTTCTTCTCTTTTGACCCCCGAAATTGATGTGACGCATAAAAGGGGTCTTGCATAATATGGTGGAGCTTTTGTTTGTTTTGAGTTTACGACTTTCTAAATTGCGAACATTAAACCTCATGTTCTACGTTTTTCACTTAAGGTCTGTAATCCATAATTTTTCTTAAACTGGTCATTGAATGACAGAGCATAGTTAACAACCCTCAGCGAAAGAACCATTCTGATGAATGGAGAGGTCTGATATTGTAAGAACTATTAATAATCTTGGCATAACAAGCCCTATGTGCTAGTAAAGATTATCTAATCTTTATTAATGGTTAATAAGCTAAGATTCGAATTATATAACATAAATGACATTTTTACAAATATAAAACCCGACCATTAAAAGTATGACTTTTCATATTTTTGGTAGCCCTAGTCATGGTCCATCAGGGTTCGGACCGTGAAATGTATAAAATGTAAATTTTTTCTGACTAACTTTTCTGAAATGTATTGAAATTCGGTTTTTTGAAATAGAGCATTCTCATTTCAAAAAATCTTTGAACTTGGCATGATAATTAAGGTTTTGAGTTAAAAATCACATTTTGGAAAACAAAAATCTTTAAAAGAGACTTTTATTGTAAAATACGCAATTGGGAACTGGTCGCAACTAGAATTCAACAATTTTATCAGGACAGAAGTACGTAATAACATGCAAAGAGCTCCCTAGATGTTTCAAAATTTCAACAGCTATCGTTAGGCTTCAATTAGTCAGCCTTAGTTTCATCTCTATAATTTATAAACAAAAAAACTTGAAATGTATTTCTTTTCTTCATTGAAATTTATTTAAGAATTGAAAAAGTCTTAAAAATTGGATAGCCCTAATAATAAGGTTTTCATGCATGGATTTCTCGCTTTTTTCTATAGATGGTTCTCTCAGAAGATGAATATTGTATACAGTTGGCGACAAAAATGTCCATAACGTTTCTCAAGGAGAGAACCTTGTGCATATCCTAATTCTCATGTTTTTTTCCAGCAACAACTCGATAAATAAGAACATGAAAACCGATCTCCTGAGTCTACTCAGTCTAGTCTTGCTCCTGAATAAACCTTCAAGCTTGCAAATGCACCTGGAAAAGCTCTGCAATGTGAGTCACTCTCTTGTTTGAAGGGGTTTCTCTGACTTTTACTTGAAACCATTTTTAGATTTGTGCCAACTCCCTTCAAGATTCCTATCATCGAATTATCCTCGAGTCGCTGTCTATCGCTCACATTATAGTCAGACACTTTAATAGTTCAAGTGAGTTTTATTGCTTCTATTGTCTTGATTCATTCAATTTAAAGCTGGTCTGTTCTTCATTTCTTCTCTTAAAATAAGCAATTTTACAAAAAGAATTACCATGAGAGGGGTAGACATGAAATAGACAATCCCCACACTATTCAAAGCTTCTGATTGGTTACTTTTTTTTACTTACATGATCGATTTTCAAGGGAACCAAAGGTCTAAGGGAGAAAAATTTTGGTTCTTTTTCCTAAAGAAGGTTCTATGAATAAATCAGTTCAATTCAATAATTTTTCATAATTTTATGAAACGAAAAAAACTTCTAAATGAGAAATTCTTTTGAAAAATTTTAGAGACAAAAATGTCTTCTGAATTTGCCTCACTCTTTAATCCGCAACAAAATTCTCAAGCCTAGGAGGGTTAGTAAGAAATTTTCAAAATTTTTCTCAATGGTTTGTAGAATTTACAATTGTCAATACAAGAAAAAAATTTAAAAACCCTATTAAAGAAAAGCTATTTATAGCCTTGGCCCTAGCAAAGACAGATTATTAAATATTTCTCGTCACGAATATTACATAATCAAAAATAAGTGTTTATTGCATTTTATAATAGACTATCATTTGTTTTATTTTGAAGACATCTTTCCAAGTCCAAGTGAAGATTTAATGCTACAAATTTTAGTTGGGAATGATTCTTGTAGTAGAAGCTTCTATTTGCAAATGTTTCTGAAGAATGTTAGAAGAGTTTTTCCGTTTTATTTAAATCTAATTATAAACACATGTCTCTCACCTTGTAGCGAACAGAGAACACATTTCGAAAATCAATCCCCTTATTCTGGACATTCTCCATAAGAAGGATTGTGAAAGTGAAATAAAAGAGTACTCGCTGGTTATTGCGTAAGTGACTTAATTCTTTAAAACTATTTTCATATCAAATGTACTCCTTTCAAACTCTCTCTACACTTAATCCTTATTGAAATTGAGTTTCATTGCCTCGAAAAACTAATCCAAGGTAATATTTCTTCGTACGAATCAGCATAAAATATTCATTTTCAATTTTAAGATTTACGTTGCAATCCCTTGTCAATTTGTACTCTAATCTAATTTTAAAGAAAACCTGAAATAATTCTCTAGTCGATGAGCACAGACAAAACTTTCGAAAATATAGAAGAACCAAAAAAAAATTAAAAACATGAGACTAGAACATGAGTCCGACAACTTTTTGAATGCTCAACCAACTGAGTCAGAGGTTGAGCGGAAATAAGAAACTTTCTAGACTGAATATCAAAATAAATCACTCACTCACTCAACCATTTCATTTAATAAAGATTATATGTATTGCCAGACAGTGCGTAATTATCGTTGTCCTGGTAATTACATATTCCTTCAACTTTTTCCTGTGTACTATAAAAACTCAAGACTTTTGTTCGGTTTTTACAATGAAAACGGTTCCCTCTGAAACCAAGATTTATAAAATGTTAAAACATGAGATAATTTTTCTCAAGCTCAATCATTTGCAAAAAACATGCTGGCCTCAGATATGAATGCATTTTTAGCTCCTTATTCTACTTTAGGGCCGTATATTTTCACTATATGCACGAGGTGATACCGGAGCCAGAAGTCCTTCAGCTTTTGTCCAAGATCAAGGAACGCTTTGGTGATGACACCTCCAAGCCATCGGCCATTAAAGCCTGCAACATACTTGCCATGTTAGTTTCTCATCTGTAATGATAAGAGCCTCGAAAAGGCGATATTTACAAATTTTGGTCAAATATCCCTGTTTGGTGCTCATATAATTTCATGTGAAAAAGAATACATTTCTGGTAGCGCTTAATAGTCCTTAATAGAGTTTATCTTTCAGGGCCAACGCTTACAAGGTCCCCTTTGATACCTTCATGGTAAGTTTAGAATCTCTTTAGAACCTTTCTACGATCGTCTCACTTTGTAAAATTTAGCCATTCGTCTTGAAAGAATGTGCCGGTCAATTTGCCAAGACCCAAAAGAACCTCCTGCACTCGGCAGTAGTCACTTGTAATGCCATTCTCAAAGCCTACCCCGAATGCTTTCTACCCTGTCGTGATGACTCAATCAGTCTGTTAATTGAGCACTTTGTTGCCAACATTGTCTCTCTAATCAATGATTCACACACCTATATTGCATCTGTAAGTCTAATAATGGAATTGAATTATTCAAACTTTGTTTTCATTGGACAATATTAATCAATATTTTAAACGCAATTTCATTGGCTGTTTGTTACTCACACACTCCTTCACTTCTTTTTCAGTCATCTATTGAGCTGCTCAAGACCCTTGTGGACCTAGAGGCGCCAATGAAAAATGATTCTAATAGCCAGAAGCTGGCATCCTTACTTCAATCAATTGGCTTTAATGATAGCTTCATCAAGCTGCTAGCTTCTCCACACATTCAAGGACAAATCCATCTCATTTGTAAAGAATTCTGTTCAACCCTGGCTAGAAGAAAGGCAAACCCAGTCATTTTGGTGAGTACATTTTCAACCAATGTAAAAAGAATAATTAAAGTCGACATCAATAATTCCGTCCAATCAGAGTATTGATTGAAAAGTTTTCTTACAACATTTCAGAGTCTATCCCAAAATCTTCTATCTCTCACTTATTACCCGGACGGTGGAAATTGCATTCTGAGTCCAATAGGTGTCCAATGCACAAATCTCAACCTCCAAGTTAACAATAAGGACATTTTGAAGAATATCTCTGAATATCTCGCCTGCCTGATCACCGTGGAGAACTTTGGGGTTGACTTGGTAAAAGCGATTGTGTCCCTTTGTATTCGTGAGGCGGATTGCGCCAATTGCCCATACCCTCGCAAATACACTGACCTCTTACTCATCGGACTGATGGGTGGCGAGTTGTGAGTTGATCAACAGAAGTTTACTTTTTCACAGTAGACATGTACTTTAATCTGATTGGTTCATAATCTTTAAAAAATTTAATACTCACTTCTCATTGGCTGTTTCAGTTGTTTTTACATTTCCGTCATCTAATTCTTTTGAAAAATGTAGGCAGCAATCTTGAATTTAATAATACAATTTCAAGGCATCTTCAAAAAGTTGGGTGGAAGATTTGTAAATGCGTTTATAAATCTCGACCCTTTAGGGCCTAAAGTTTAGGCTCACGAAAAAAATAATGCCATCATGCTTTTTAGAGAAAACAGACCTTCCACAAAAAGGTGCGTTTTTTAAATGCAATCTTGTTAGGTGGAATCATTCCTTCCTTAACGTTCATTCTAAATGTTTTTCTAAAACCAGATCCGATAATGAAGAATTGGAAATATTCAACTTTATCAGTCAATACATTCCAAAGGAACAGACGCAGCTATCCAACTTTTCAGCAACTTTGGGCATCAATCTAGATGAGGTAAGCACACTAACTAGTCAGAGATATAGCGTCTTCAATTCACTATTTCTCCATAAATTGACAATTTAAAGTCTATTGGTTAGATTTTTTCTTGAAAGATTTGACGCCATGATAATCATGAATTAAATTGACCATATTTTATCTCTTACTATCGAAATTACCATTGGGGTGCTTCGTGGAATAGATATAATGTACATGAAAACCCTTGATTTGTCATTTTTAAACCCTAGAACCTTCTTCGATAAATACTATCATTCATTGAAAAAGTCGAAAAGTATCAATAAAAATTTATTTCTCAGGTTATTTTTTGGCAAATTATCAGATTAAATCGTTTATATTTAGTGTACACAGGAAAAAATATGTAATTTGTCCGTTTTACCTGTATTGTCTTGATTACATAGCTAAACCTACTACTTCCAATAAATCTGAATTCATTCGTTTCCCACCCAGCTAGATCCTCGAGAATGCTCTATTAATCAGTAGATTGAAATTTTCCCCTGAACCACACGTGCTCCTCTCTGAAATCGATCTCAATATAGGCCAATGAAAAGCTGCACGTGTGCATATATGCGTAATTACATCACGTCAAATCTTATTACGGTATTTTGGTAATAGCAAGCTTTTGCATTTAAAACTAACAGGTATATAAAAATGTTCTTCAACACACCCAGAGAATTTTTTCCTCCTGTCCATAATATCTTGAGTTTTCTGAATAGTTTTTCCTTTGAATTTTCTGATTTCTTTCATCGGATCACATAGAAACAATTTTCAATATAAAAGTAGCCTTAAAAAGTAGCCTCTTTCTCTTTTGAGAAAAAGAATATCTCGAGAATTACAAAATTTTCTTTAAAAATTAAATTTTTTTTAAAGTACCCCATTGCTCTTAAAACATGAGCGTAAATCGATTTGTGCTTTCTTGCAAGACTTGTGAAATAAAAAATTATTTGGAAAAACTCTCAAAAAACTAACAGAAATGGATCTTGTTAAATCGAATGTAAAAATCGAATCAAGCTTTTTATAAATTTCTTATCAAAGAATAGGCCCTTGAAAATAGTTCACAAGAGGATTATGTTTGCATCCATTCTGCTACATGTTTTTCGAAATATCATATTAGCGTTATTCTCCAGATTCGATACGCCTCCTCAATCGCTCTGAGTGAGTTGATCAAGAAGCGTCAGACGAAAAGTCTGGTGGAGAAGACTCTCGCCGCAATAAAGGACGCCAGTCAGGCCGGCATGAATGTATTGGTCTACTTTTTCATCAACAGCATCAACGAGGTCCTTAGCACTCCTGTCTACTCTGACAAGGACCTAATGAAGAGGACGTTGGACACCTTTTTGCAGAGCGATTACCACAAAGAGGAAGGCACACGTAACCTCATTGCAGAGTGCCTCGCAAAGATGATCCCTATGAACTATGAGCTTGCGATAAAGCTATTTGAAAAGGTTTGTCCTCTAATTTTTCTTGACCCCTTTCCATTTGAGATTCTCTAATGCATTTATCAAGAGAATGCGGGTTTTTTTCGTCCGATTAATTCAAAAAAGAATTTCTCTCCTTCATGAATAATTATTGTTCGTGTAAAATCTCTTGCAAATTTGCTCCTATTTTTCTAATTTTAGAGAAAATTAGCAATTTCTGAATGAACATTTAATCTGAGAAAATTTTCACATTTATTTCAGTACGTATCCAAGAAAGAACATGTCGCCACATTCAAATTATCATTATTGACATAAATGTGTCAAAAGTCCTCACCACCATCAGTTAATGGGTATTAGACCAGTACTAAATGAAAAAAGTTTCTCTAGATCAGGACTTGTCGAGCATTCTGAATGCGAATTCGAATATAAAAAGTTTCAGAGCAAACGGCATCTGCTGCCGGTCTAAGCACTACTCATAAGTAGATTTAAAAGAAATTGAGTCATCTGCCAGATACATTTTGCTTAAAGGGAAAGATCCATGTGCTAGAGTGGATCTTCATTAATTAATTCAATAAAAATGCGTTTTTCAACTCATGAGTATGGCTTAGGCCGTCGGCAGATGCCGTTCGCTTAGAAACCTTTTATATTTAGTACTGGTCTAATGGGTATTCTGTCCAAATTCTCATCTTTACATCTCCCATAGCTCGACATGTCCGATGGAAATGTTAAATGTACCCTCGTATCAACAGTGAAAATCTTCCTGATGAACCCTTCTCCACAAATTGAGTACCACTCTATCACGGAGATGGACCGTAATTCTCCCCGAACCTCTATGGACTGCTGTGATAAGAAATGCCTACTATCAAAGATTCTCCTCCTGAATGCAGATACCAATCACAATGTGCGCCATCAAGTTATGATCTTCATCAATACCATTGCCCATCAGAAGCCCTATTTGATCAAATTTATTGAAGATAACATAACCAATGATCAAGGTGTAATGTACCTCTATGATATTATCATGGCACAGACTGTCGTTAAGAAGGAACTAATTCGTCTTGTTGAAATGGGCCCATTCAAGCATGAAGAAGACGCTGGCCTTGAGATAAGAAAGGTGAGTAACTTGATAAAAAACATATTTCTGGAATTTCTGCTCACGGGCCAATCAAAATCCTTAATGCATAAACCTGTTACATATTCAGAGTTGATTCACTTGAAGCTAAAACTCTAATCAAATCAGCTTGTTACACACACAAAAACAATGTGCAGAACACAGCGTATTGATTGAGTGCATTCTCGAGTCCACGTGTTAATTTTTTCCTACAATTTCATTGGATATTTTGGCTTCCTAGAACATTATAATACCACGCTTTTCAACCATGCTGGTAGAGTATGGCTCTTTGAAAGAAAATGTTTCCAGATCATTCGGTATCAAAATTGATCAGTTATACTGAATACGAATTTGATAGTATAAATATCTAGAACTGTCTGCCATTAGTGAACAGTACTACTCATAAATTATCTGATTAATAAAATTCTTCTTGTATTGAGAGAGCAACAAGAATCCACCTTGATAATGATGATTTTAGTTCATTTTTTGGTTAGAAAAAGTCCAAAAAGTGTGAAAGGCTTGCGATTATCTTTTGAAAGATTAGGCATAATCTGTTATCCTATATCAATTATATTTAACAGTATCAGAGGGTTTTCGATAACCAATGAAAGGTCTTTAAGAGGGATTTTTAAATTATACATCAACTTGCTCGATTGGAATAAAATATGACCATGGAAATTGTGGAATTAGTCCCCAAATAGTCCATTGAAAGGGGGAAAAAATGTATATTTCTAAATCTCCCACCGAAAGGGCTAAGCAAATTTTAACAACAAATCAAAGTCCATTTTGGTCCATTGGGTAGCCTAAATAGCAGGTTAATTTAAACAAAAGTAGGTGTCTACTTGTGAGTAGTAGTGATAATGTAGCTATTTGCAAATGTATATCATCAAATTCGTATACATCATAACTGATCGATCTTGATACTGAATGATCCGGAAAAAATTTCTTTCAAAAAGCCCTTCTCTAACGTAGAGGTGTATTGCAAAACATCTAGTGTTATAATAAAATCTTGAAAAACACGTATCAGTGATTATCTTCTCTCATATATCCCTCGGGTTTCAATCTCCACCCCTTCTATTCAAAGTGATTCTACAGGCCTAAAAATATTTTATATTTTAACTCGAGTAGTCTCTAATCCAGACGAAAAGCAAACATGATTCTCGTATTTCTTCAATATCCCGTCAACTACTCTATTCCTCATTTTGGGTTAATTACACTTTTAATAGACCACTTACTAGTAATGCAAATCAACACCCAATCAGATCTCTACACATGTATCTGTCCGCTTGTGTGATATTAATTACAATTCAACTTTCCCAAAAAAAGTGTGTACACAATTGCACCAAACATCTCTTTTCTGTGGTGTATTAGAACTTGAATTTAGACTTTTGTCTCTTGATTCAGCGAGTTAGAGCGACTAGTAATCGTTCCGAAAAAAGATTCAGTGCACACGTTAACCCTCCTAGGCCAAAGCTTAGTAAAACTTGAAGACATTTTTCAAAAAGATTTCTTCTTTAAAAGTTACGAAAAATTTTCTTAAACCTCAAATTCTTCCGAAATCTGAGTTACCAGATGAAAGATTTTTAACTTGGCATATAATTCGATGAGCAATCTCTGGCAAGCCCACCCATGGCTCCAGAACGAATGAACCTGGTTCGAGTCTCGGCGCCTGCGGTATACAGATGAGTCTTAAGAGGACGAAACGTTTCTATACCTGGTGTGAGATGGTAATTCGGGGAACTTGGTTCCAGAAGGGTACGGAGTTGTGTGAAATTGTGTTAGTATTTCTTGAAATTTTAAAATTTAAAACTTGCTCCTTCTAAGAACGATTAAGTGGATATACATGTAACAATTTCTCTTTAGACAAATATCACGTAAAAATAGATATTTGACTATACATCACCGTCAAAGATGAAAGAGTTTAGAGTAGATGAAGAATATCTTTTATTTTACTTTGAAATCAGTACTGCCTGAAAGTTAGCCCCAGCAAACTGTAGTTCAATAATTTCAATCTGCAGAGTTATATACAAATAACAAAGTGATCAAACTTGTTATCCCATTTAGCTGGAGTCTATGACTTTGACGATGAAGCGACTCGGGTTACAATTCAAGCAGCGCTCACAATGGCGAATCAAATCCTTCAAGAGTCAGAATCTCTCTATTTCGCAAAGCTTATTCTAGCGAATGTTACCGACGATTCAAAGGCCAATGTCGAACGCAGTAAGTCTCGTTTAACTGTTAGCTTAGAAGGGGAAACTTATCACTAAATTAGATTCAATCTGAAATAGAAAAGTAATACATATCTAAGAACATTATTCAATTAGTTCGTAATAATAATATTGTCCCAATAATGTGTACATATTACTTATATCCATCATAATTGAGTGTAATATAATTGTAAAATTATTGTGAGATAATTTAATTCATCATGAAGTATATGAAAATAATTTTTCTGCCTCATATATTCGATTATGTATGAAAAAACTGATTACTCCTTTTTTCAGGGATATTCATTGATTTGAACAATATTCTGGAATCCTTGTATAATTTATCAATTTCCTTAGACTAAAGCATTATCGTGTGTGCTAATTCATTGGTCTAGGATACCTGCAATTAATTAGTTGGTCTTGAGTGGTCTTACAAATGATCCTAAGCTGCTAGTTGATAGGAAATTCAAAATGCTACTGCCGTTCTTATGCACTGCCAGTCGAGTGCATTGAAATTATGAGAGGATTTATAGAAAGATTAAAAAATAATCAAATTGAAGAATGGATTGTAAATGAAATTACATTTTTAAAGATTAATGCCATCTCGATGATTTAATATTAAACTTCCAAAATCACAATCATATATATTTTCTCTGAATTGACTATTAGAGCCGAGTCTAACTCTCTTCGGGTCCACATAAGGGGTTATAATGGGGTAAACAATTGTTATTCGAAAGATATTACTACTAAATCGACCAACAGAATTGATTGGTTCTAATAGAAATACCCATCTTTGGTTCCTCGGAGCATTCTTATTCCCAAAGACAATTTGGTTGAGACTTGCAAACAGAAGGGATAATTAAGAAACAATTCTAATTTAGAATAAAATACTCTCTTTTACTCAAGTTAACTCTTCTTGTTTTGTTTAGTTGAAGGAAAATCAAATTATTCAACTAACCAAAATATGAACAACACTAATGAGTGATGATAAATGTTTCATCCACTCATTTGACTGAATTACCAATCTATTGATTAATCTCGAGAATTTATATTATCCCTTGTAACTTTGGCAGTAAGGAAAAAGTCTAACTCAAAGTTAGCGATGAATAATAAAGAGGAGGGGGTGTTTGGGAAGGATATCTTCAGAAAATGTCCAAGTTCAAGACAATAGAGATTTATTTCGTCATGATTTGTTAAAGAACTTCTTCATTACAGTGTTGATATCGCTCGATCAAGTTTCAGAAAATAGAGGCAGTATCTGCAAATTTCAATATTCATAAGTGTAGGAAATGAGAAAGCCAATTTTTTGTCGCTGGAATTTGAGTCAAAGTTATTATATCTTACTCTATTCGGGTTCACAGTAGGGGTTATAATGGGGAGATACGATGAGAGGAAGCAGGCTAGCGGAATCGAATCCACGCCATATGAAAAGTCATATATTAGGACTTGAAGAACGATCCTCTACACCTACCCTCCTTATCATGTGAGAACATTCTCTCCGTATTAATTATTTATCTTTTCTTAAAAGCGAAAGTCTTAATTAAGCTTTATAAGCTCTCTAACTGTGGTTGTAAGAGATACATAGGCCTGCATTTAAGGTTTATGGTTAGATGTATTTTTTCTTTCGTTGAATCCCAGGTCAATTGTAAAAATATTAGAATCTGGTTAGGGATAATTAATAACCACTTGCACAACACTTTAACTTACATAGGCTTATGATACAGCGTAATTTAGATGTTCAATCAACATAACTGTTGAAGGAAAACGTTCCTGTAAATAAATCTTAAGGAACTTTATTTATTTTGTTTAACCTGTGCCAAGTAAGAAGATAGAATAAGTTGTTCAAACAGTGCCGATTAATCGTTGAAATCCATCTCTGAATAATATTTCAAAGACAATAATGCTTCATGCAATTAGAAAATCTATTCAAATTAAATGTTAACATAGTCCTCCTCTGCTTTCGTGATACACTTATAGCAATTGAAAGGCTTACATCATGCCACAGAGGATATTGTCAAAATATACCGCTAATTATTTAATGAGAGAGTCAACTCTTATGTTAAATTCCATTTCAGTCTGCCATATGATGAGTTGTAGCCTCGTTGGAATTATCGCCCCGAGAGAAGGGTCCAGTTATCGAACGTTGAACTTTCTCGCTTCCCGTTATGGCATTCCCTATATCGATACCTATAAAAGAGCTCAAAACCTCCCAATGACCTACTCCCTGAAGATGTACCCGGATAGCGAATCGACCGCAAAGGCCATTGTCTACTTCTTGACACATCAGTTGAAATGGACGACTTTCACTCTCCTCTATGACTCACCAGAGAGTAAGTCTTGTAGATCAAAAGGATCCCTACTTTTAACGCAAGATGGAATTTGATATCTGAACAAAAAATTCCAATTGATCGATAAAATTCTTTCATTTTCATCCTCACACATTTAGATCTAATTCAAATGTCACCCTTCCTGTCGATGTATGAATCCAATGTTCGGATTGAACGCATACAAAATGAGATTAGTACCAGCCTTCGTGAGATATTCAGCTCTGATTCCAAGAAATTCCTCGTGCATTTGCCATATTGGAAGATTAATGAATTCCTTGTCATGGTAAGTAAGGGAGAATTCGTAGAGCTTCTAAAAACCCTCAAGGCTTTCTTGATTTAGTCTTGTTTCATCTCATGGGATTACATTATCACGAGAGGAATAATGTATATTACTCATTACTTTTGAGAATCTTATTTTCGCTTATAATTAAAATGATTCTCATCAAATGAACAATACTAATAAAGCTCTCAAGAGTCATAAAGCAATTTGGATTTTTTCTCAGAAGAATCCTTTATTTTACTCGATAAGTTTTGTGGCTGTTCAGTCAGATGCTTTAAGAAAAGGGAAAATTTTCTCGAATTTTAAGAAAAAATGTGATACTCATGATACATCAGACACAAATGCTGTTTCTTCTTCTGAAAAATATTAGTAGTACTGTGTGTTGAGCATAATGTACATCTTGCTCGGGATATATGTACTGGAGAATGGTCCAATTTTTCATACCTGCAGCTGTCGACCGGGAGATTTTCTTGATTTCTTCTTAGGAGGTTCTAAACTGATAGCTATTTCGTTAGATGGTCGTCCTCTCTTTAGAATGAAGTTGATAAAGGTACTGTCTTCAAGGTATTTTTTGATTTCCTTTGAATTCATGGTAAGAATTGACCATTGCACTGATGATAATTTGCCAAAATACAAATAAATACCATCGTTTCGACTTAAAGGAATCTTCTTTATGTCCAATTTGTCCACAAGTTTAAAATGTCTATGCTGATCTCAGATTTGTTTTATCTTACATGGTCATTTTGTGAGAAGTATTGTATCAAAATCCCTAAATAAATTCATTAAACAGGCTTATGCATTCAACATGACAGGAGAGCAGTACGAATTCTTCTTCACCGATCTGGTAAGTCTCTTCTGGTGACTCTTGATTATAATCAAATGATAATTATCTATTAAAACTCTTTTTGAGAAAAAATGAATGAAAATAGTTATTCTCCCTCTGTGAAAATGAAAAATTGAGAAAAAGAATCAATCGAATATTTCTTGAGTCGCCTAATTCAAACTCCATTATTTGTATTCAGGAAAGTTAAATAGTCATCCTTATTCGACAAGTAACCATTTAAAATGGGGAAGAGCTCTAAGAAATCATTGCAATATTTGTTCACAATAATTTGATGAAATCTGTCATGAATTTTGATTTATCTATGCTCATTTTTTGATGAGAAAAAATTGACATAAGATTTATTCTACCATGCTCAAAGATGTGAAAGATCACTATGCGTTTTGGACTCTAAGAAGATAACAGAGTATATTATTTAAGCTATTAATTGAGAAATTATAAACTTTACAAATATTAATCAAGGATGCAAGCTTTCTCGACCTACGCGCATTCCAAATTGACGATGGTCCAAAAATCTATTCCTTGTCAATAATCAAGAAGCAGTTTGATGATAGGAACGTAGAGAATCTAGCCCTCCTCAAGCGCTACATCATTGATTATGTTAAAGTTAAAAAGGAGACAAAAATATCAAGTCTCACTGTGAGTATAAGTGTGCTCAAGTTACAAAAAATATTATATTAAGATATTTCAATATTGAATAGATCACAGCAAAGTACGATTAGATCATCTAGCTTGCAAAAAATTGCTATATCGAACAAAATAGTACTCAAATACATCGTTAATATTCCCCTTGGTGATGAGTAATAAAAAAATGTCAATTCGACACTCCTCGATCAGTAGGAAACCTCGAGAGTTGCTCTCATAAGAAAGACAGAAAAATATGTGGGAATAAATTAATCACTTAAGAGTATTAAAGCGTTGATTTATTAGCGTTTGAAATTATTATTATTTCTTAAGTTGAAACGAATAAGTAGTTAGAGGAAAGAAAATAATTTCTACTCTAAGAATAAGGCGATGAAAGAATGGGGAAATATTAGTTAGCTTTACACACACAATAGTTGATAAATGTCTCCTTCTTCATCTCAGTACGAATAAATCTTCAATGTCCTTGTTTAAGTAATAGTTTTTTAACTTTTAATTTCCGCTTTGTTTCTTGAAGGGAAAATCTTTTGAAATCTCCTCTGGAAAAAAGTATTATTAATAATTAATTCTTTTTTATTTTCAATCACGAACTATTTATATTGCTGTTACATATCAAATTCTCTAGGATCAAGTATTCCTAAGGCATCCAGTTAATATTGGTTTTCGAACACAATCTGAAGTGTTCGATGAATTATGAATCTCAGTACATCTGTATAACTTTGAAAAGATTTCAAAATATGAAAATATATATTTCGACAAATCTCTTCGGTCCAATAAATAGTTATTATAAGTTTCAATTTCTCTCAATGGTTTTTAGTTTTTTGTGAATTCTTCACAGATTTGTAAGCTCTCAGTAAGCCTCAGTAAGTCAAAGAAAATGAAAACCTCCAGAGTAGAGTCGGTATAAGTCGTTTGTTTGCAGGGGTTGGGTCTGATCTGCATTAAGTAGAACTTTTCTTCTTTGATAGGAAAGATTGTATTTCCAATTTGAGTAGCAAGATGCGAGTTGAGAATTACTGGGGATAAGCGCTTCATTTCAGAAATGCTCATCATTACATGTCAAATATATAGTTCTTAACGTTTAACAAGTATGAGGGTTTTTATTGGTCTCTTTCATTAAACTGTTTAGTATCCGAGTGTACATAATTGAAAATAGGAATAACAGGGTATATTATATAATTTGATTTCAAGATTTCACCAAGTAATCATGGATACATTTCAGCATTCAGATAATTATATTTTTACTCTCTCAGTGAACAATTACATGTTAAAGCTGATGATATGAATTGTTCAGATAATATATGAAGATTTCTATTAAATCTTACAGTTCTTCTTGGTATACTTCTTTTTTTGATTTTAAAGTCATATTGGAGCTATTATAAAAATTGAGTGTCTAGTGACGATAATTAAGGGTTAATCTGTGATCTAATAAGTGTGGCAATTTCTTCTAGAGTTGGGCTAGGTAAAGTTTTGCATTCAGGCTGTCAAATGTGTTTTTCAGGTAATGCAATTCATATTTTGTTGATCTGTTTTTGCGAGTGGATTCAATAGTAAATTAAATACTATAATATTTTTCTTCGAGAATATTCTTCAGTTTCAGTAATTTCCTTTCATAAAAATAAATGATCCTTTTTGACTAATAATCTTAAATCAAATATTTCCAACGGAAGTAATTCCCTGCCTGGACCCAACTGAAAAATCTGTGCTTATTTAGATCAAATTTTATTCTAGACTCATTCTGCGTTAGTGTACGACAGTGTAATTCTATTAGCTGAAGGCCTCGTGGAGCTGAGTAGAAAGAAACCAATAGGACCCTACTCAATCGACTGCAGTGATCAACACCCCAAGGTCTGGGCGAACGGCCTTAGTTTATTGAATGCAATGAGATCCGTGAGAATACATAGATAGATTAAATGCCCTTCTTTGAAGTGCCTGAGATAAAGCAAAATGCATTCATGTGTTAATATAAGAAATTTGTTTTAGTCAAAGAAATTCTTAATCCTCTAAAAGATTTAAATTATTCTAGTATTACTTTTTAAATGATATGAGTAGTTAAAATTCCCTTACTCTTGAAGAACTTACATCAATCTTATCAAAATTATTATAAAAAGATAATATCTATGTTTTTCTGCTTGCATAAGCATAGCTCTGAAATTGTCATAGTTTAACATTAGTGAGCAGTCTATTTTGCTATGTATTATTATCGAATTTATTGATTGAAAATCTAATATTCGGACACAGTGCTCGAACGTTGTTGTGCATTCGGACTAATTACCCCCCATTGGTTTTAGAACGATAATGAAGGATATCAAAAGCTCACTGGAAACATCACCTTCAATGAGAATGGGTCGAGAACGAATCTCGATCTGGTTTTCAACAAGCTCTACATAGAGGGCTTCGAAGAGGTGAGAGAGGTTTAATGTGTGATATAAGTGCAAGAGTTAAACTTTGTACTATTTTAGGATGCTAGATGGAAGAATAAATTGTCGCGTTCTAAAGTACGCGCACAAGCAACAAGTAATCGAAAGAAATCAAAGAAACCAATGCTGAGAGTAGTAACAGTTATTGTAAGTTAACATTTATTCTTCGATACTATTAAAAGTTTTAATTCTTCTCTGCCCCCAATTACAATGGGAAAATATAAGTTATCACTAGGTCTCTTTAGGAATATGGATACTAGTTTCACTGCTTTATGCTGTAGGATAAGGGCATGCTGTTTGATTTTACCTCTTTTAGATCGTGCACAATCGTAATCTAGACATCATTTCACGAGGAACTGCGTATTAAATATTTATTCTAGGAAATAGGCCAAAATAGTTTGTGTATGAAAATCGTATTCAAATTAATTTGAACTAGCGCCAAAACTTAAACCGGGATTTTCTCGACCATCTAAAGATTTTGTGAGAAAAAGGAGTAATATTTGGGAATTACATGAAAAATGCTATCCTTTAGAAGAAACGTTCACAATTAAAAGCCTCTTGTTAGGAAGATGTGACTGATGCGCGATATCTAGTTAAAAATTAGTCGGAATTTCGAAATCTAAACGGAGAATATTTTTCGAACAATTTGATTATCTTTAGGAGCGGAATAATTTGCTTGAACAGAATTTATCGATATTTCCATTCAGTAGCCTTTAAAAATCGAGAAAATTGATGGCGACCATCTGAATTTATTTGTATATGGATTTTTAACACATTAGAGTTTCAACCATAGTAGATAGATTTAGAGCGCACGAAAGATAGAAATAGCCTCAGAATTAGTTCTTCATCATAGAGCAATCTAAAGCGATTTCTCGTGATCTTATTTCAAAAA
>KL566621.1:395-11824 GCA_000715275.1 Gyrodactylus salaris
CGGTCATTATATATAATGAGTCATAATTAGGGCTACCAGAAAAAGGCGTTTTTTATTGAAAAAAAGGCAGTTTTTATCTGAAAAAAGGCAATTTTCTCAAATAAAAAGGCAATAAAATAGGCAACTTTAGAAAATCAAATTATTTCATTCTGATTAAGAAATATAAACATTTTCCAAGTTCTCTGGTGGGAAGGGCTTGTCATCTCCTAGATAGTCCCTCTTACTGAAAAAAACCTCTTTCAATACATGCCAACGTTGGTTGTCAAACATACAGCAAAGAAACCTTCATATTCTCTTTTTGTATTAAGGCTTCGATATCATTCTTTGATATTCTTTTTATGAGACAATCTTGAACTCCAGCTCGAGTTGTCTACTTCAAATTCGCGAGCGGTAATCCTCTTTTAGCAGTCTTAACTTCTCGAACTAGATGATTCAAACTGATTTATGATTGGAATTGATTTCGAATAATTTCTAGGAATTACGAATATATCCTTGTTCAAAATATCGTATCATGTCCCAGGTCGGACCTGAAGGGCTCATTCAAAAGGGCATCACTGACTTAACGGGTTTTAAAAAGGGGCCTGCATTTTCACTCAGATTTGCCCTACGACCTCCCGTTCTCGAGACGTGTTTAACTGTTTTTCGCCGCAAGCGCCGGCGTGACCCAACTTTTTACCTTGAGCTCATGATCGGCCCAGTCGTTTTTTCTTTATTTTTTCTACCCTAAATTCACTGATCATGTAACGGCTATAATTGCACTAATTCCATTTTTCGCCTCAGTCGTTCGCAGTAGTAGAAGTGATTTTATTGGCTCAATAACGCTTGTACACACGCACCAACCCTAGTGAATCTGTACTAACTAAGCAATGCTAAGTGAAACAGAGACCATGATTCATGTCACACAAGAGCTTCTTCGCAATATGATTGGTTCTTCATTGAAAATTATACTTTTTCCACCTAATTAAGTGTGATTTAAAAAAAGGCAAAAAAAAGGCGAATGCCTATTTATTTAGGGGCACCTCTATGAACTGGGAGTCGATTTTTAAGAATGTTTGAGAGCTAACTAACAACATATCAATTTATAAAAAAAGGCATTTGGTAGCCCTAGTCATTGATTACTTAGTGTCGAATTTTTGTGTCTGTACCACTAAATATTCGGATTCAAAGAATTCAATTCGAACCTAGAATTCGAATGCGAGTGTGGTTTTTTCTTTTTGGTCAAACCCGAAGAAGATTGATCGTTTAAATGAACGAAAATCGAGCATATAAAAATTACTATTAAAAAGAGGTGATGGTATATTTTCGGAATATAAAAATATTTCAAATATTTTAAATTCAAATAAGAAAGGATTCAGTCAATACATTTCAGTTTGCATATGTTGGAAATCTCCAGACTTGTAATGGGAAATTTTCTCATGCAAAAAGCTCTCAATTGATGAGGCAAGACTTCAAGAAAACCACCTCGTGTGCCTTGATAAGTAACATTAATCCTTTGAAATTTAGAAATGCAAAGTAAATATCTCCAATGTGTGTTTTCTATTGTTTTCAGTTATTGCACAAGAGCCTGTTAGAGAATATGAGCATAAGAGTAAACACTCTGCTCAAATTTTAGCAAAAAGAGATGAGCTTTTTATGTCTCTTTCTAACACTGGAATTGGTCTACTCCATACCAGTTGAAATTCGTTTTGAAGACCATCGTAAGTCTCTTGATTTCTATGAAAAAATACAACTTAACTTGAGGAATAAGACTTCTTCAATTTTTTCAGTTTTTATAATGTTACACGATTTAATTACAGGGGAAACTCGTTAGATGAGTTCTTTAATCTCCGTAATGATACTACTAATAAGGGGTGCCTAAAGTAGCATGACTAGTAGTAATACTGAGGCGGTCCTTCTGCATTTAGATTTTTAATTAATGACTCGAAATATGGCTATACCTAGATAGGTATAAAAAGAACTATACCTAGACATGTTTCGACCTATCATGTCATCATACTCAACTTGACTTACTCAACCTAAGAATGATGAAAAAGTTCTAAATAATGAGACTAAGGCCAACACTTTGCAAACAAGTTAATCTCACGCAGTCTCCCGAACTAAGATGGCCTGGATGAAATTTTATTTTTCTTTCAAAAATTTAAATGCTGAAATCTATTTTTATTTTTCAACGAGAAACAAAACTCTACAAATTAATAGCATTACAAAAAAAAAATTTTCCAATTGAAGATTTCGAGAGAAATATATATTTTCTAAATTATAAGTTATAATATGAATTCTTCACGACATGTAAGAACGCACATTGATTGATTGGAAAATTCATTATCGGTAATCTTATTCAGAAACAAGGTCTAGACAGATGAAAATCCTTATATTTGATGTAGAAATGATTTTCAAAAAGGAACATGTATTAGGAATGACGTAGTGAAAACTTTACAATGATGAATTTTAAATGCAATACTCTGACAGTTTCCAAGAGAGGGATGGAAAATACGTTAAAATAAGAGTATCAACAAGTCTTGAATGTACAATAAAATCTATATTCAATTTTGAGAAACAGTTAGATCTTCTTATTTAAAGTCTCGAGATAATTAGCAGTAAAAATTGATAAATTTTTGAAATGGCTTAATAAAGAGAAAGCACACATGAGCAGTTAAAGTGAGATAAACTTTTATTCTATGCCATTATTTAAATCAAAATGATTTTTTCCCCAATTCTATTGAATATGCTTCTTTTTTGAATTCATGTGTCGAGATTGGGTTCATAGTTTAGATAATAACGTAAGGCAAAAAAAATTGCATCGCATAAATGCTTAATTTATTGAGATAATTCTGAAAAGATCATGAAGGCCGTATTCTGTTGAGAACAGCAATATAAGGAAAGAAATCGAAACTTTACTTTTACGCAGTTAATAATTTTGGGAGATAACAAGAAGTATCTACTCAAGTACATTAACGCGTATTTCTGCCAAGTAACATTTATCACTCTATGTCGTACTGTAATAAAAAGAGGAATTATTTTTTATGTTACATGCTTTAAAACAATAAATTTGCTAACCAGATAAGATCTTAGTAAGTAGCATTATCGTCAAGAACATGTATATGAAAATACGTAATTTAACAAGCATTAGAATTGTACAGTAAATTTTGTGCAAAACTTCCCAGAGCTCATCTGATAATCGACTGCTTCAGTCTTTATTTTGTCAATTTCGTGTTCCCCAACGTTCAATGCTACTTCGAATATTTGACATGTTCTTCCTTGAAAGTTCTGAATAATATTCATTAGAATTTCTTAATCATTTAACTCTCAGTAGATAGATTTTCATCTAAAGAAAACCCTGTCGACTCTAGTCTCATATCTGTGCGTATACAAGGAAGATAATTTCCCGCCAAAATCAAATATTTGCAAACTTTTGAAGCAGGATCGTTCTGCTTATATATACAATGTATATAATACATAATGCGGAGCTTTGTCAATTAGAATATCATCCTGAAATATTTTTTCGATTATCTTGAATTTTGTCAAATTCTTCTTTCTCTCTTAGAATTGAGTTTCATAGCCGAGTCTACCTCTCGTCGGTTCACATGAGGGGTTATAATGGTGGAGGAAGGTTTGAAACTATTTAAAAAGTAAATTTGTTTCAATGAGGGAGAAGACCGGAATCGAACCCACGCCATTATTATATAAATTATCATATTTATAGGACTGGGGGAACAATCCACCATCTTCTCATCTCATTCCCACTCATACAAGTTTTCTTTTAGCATAACCAATGTTAATATAGAAAAAACTCCATTGATTATGTAAATGACATCCTTTATCTGTCTTTGTGATGCAAATCTTTTGGTTTTGAATAAGATTTTCTCATTGAAACAACATGAAAATACTTTTTATCTTTGAATTCAAAGATAGTAGATTAAGATTATTCTTAATTTATAAAAATATGGATATTTCATACAAAAAGTACTCAAACCTTTTGCAGATATTTGAAATATATGTTTGTGTCCTCTATTTATTTCAGTTTGTCGCAATCTATATTCTGGCGTCTGTATCAAGAGTTCACACCATTGTCCCTTCAAAAAGTACCAAGAGATATTAAATAAAAAGGTTTGTGGCGTTGAAAACTACAGATGCTGTGTACAAGAAGATAAAAATAAACAATTGAGAAGGATCTCAAACACCTGTGGCACTTCGAGACATCTCCGGCCGATCGGGAGAGTCTACGGTGGCCGTGAATCTGAGAAGCACGAATTTCCATGGCAAGTCTCTCTCACCAATAAAAGAGAACACCAATGTGGGGGCTCGGTAATCACCTCAAAGTACATCCTGACAGCTGCGCATTGCTTTGTCGATTTGAAGTGAGGGCCAGCCTTTTTTTTCTGGGCAAGATTGACATGTTGTAAATAGACAGTGGTTCCGTTTAAATACTATACAAAGGAAAGATGTTAGACGAGATAACATTTTCCATTTCCTGTCTAGTGCACAGAGATTAAACACTATGAATGTTATGGGAGTTGAAGGGGAAAAATAAATACTACAGCGTATTCTTATGAGAATATGAAATTTCACTCTGCCCTTCAAATGCTCACATGGAATATCTTTGTCTTTTGCTTAAATGGGTTTTCTTAACTGAAACAGAGTTAGTTTAAAAAGAAGAGAGAATAATATATGAATTAGTACATTATTTCAACCAATACAAGTAAGGCTTGTATAACAACCAATAACTGAATAGCTGATATTTAAACCAATCAGAATTGTGCAAATTTTCATTAGCTGTAATTTTATCGAGCAGAGATCCAGCTGAGTGGCAGGTACACGCAGGTCTGCATTATTTATCAGAGGAGTACACTCAGTCTCCACCAACTCACAAGAGTGGGATTCAACAGAGAAAAATTGTCAAAATAATCTCACACCCCTTATTCGAGAAGCCTCAATATGCCAATGATATAGCGATCCTTGAACTAGATAGACCCTTGCACTTCGATGAATACGTTAATGTTGTCTGCCTTCCAGAACCTGAGGAAGAATTTGATGACGAATTATGCCTCGTGTCAGGCTTTGGGGAGAGAGAAGATAAGGACCTTCCTGAGCATCTGCTTATGGTAAAATTACCAGTTGTTGACAATGTGAGACCTACTATTAGTCTAGACCAGGGATGTCAAAAATATTTAAGAAGTGTGCTATTTTTTCTCCATTCATTTCATGCGTGCTATTTCAACATACATTCTTAAATTGATCGTAACTACGTATAAGTATTTATTTTTTTAAATAACTTTTATATGTAATCAAAGTCTTTAAGTCTGGTACAAAATTATCGAAATATTCAATCATGAGAACTGATTTCAAATGGTATGAGCTCATACATGAGCGATGCTCACTTTCGTTTATTTTGAGCGTGGAAAAAGATTAGTCAAAAATACAAGTTGACGGAAATGCTGACTAACAAGGAAAACCTTAAATGCTTCTTATTGGTCGAAAAAAAGGACCAATCAGAAATCCCTGGCGTGCTAATCCAAAATCTCTCGCGTGCTGACTTTTGACACCCCTGGTCTAGACAAAATTCGAGGCAAAAATAGGGATTTTTTGGGAGATTTTCAGTTAAAATTTTAATTAAATTCAAGACTAATAAGGCTTACCCATCTAATATTTCTTAATTTGAACGGATAAATTGTCATGATTGGATTTAGAATTGTACTAGAACAGAAGGAAAACTAAAATATACAATCTCTGATATGCTTTCCATCTATATAGGCTTGGAAAAGGGCTGAAATTTCTACAAGTTGGAAGAATTCTGAAGAAATGTAACTTTTCATTGAATCAGCGAACAAAATTATACCCTAAACAAGCTAAAAATTCCATTCAGTTCTAGAATCTGCATGCCATATATATACTCTGTTTCTATTGGTCGATGATTGATGAGTCATTAGTATTGACCAATAGAATTTAATCTTGAAATAAAATAGAAATTTAAGTCTGCAAAATATCAAAAAATGAGACAGTTTTAAATTGCCTCATTTGCCTTTGAAATTTTCGGCCGATTGCGTCATAATTCTATCTTTTAGTACGAATGTGGAAGAAGACATTGCTTCGGTGTTGAAAAGCTTCCAGTTTATAGTACAAACATTTGCGCCGGCCTCTTGGAAGGTAAGAGGGACACATGCCAAGGTGATAGCGGGGGACCGTTGGTGTGCATGAACGGTAACCAGGTAAGTTTAAAGGGACTGAAGATATTTCGTCTGAAATATCCTAGACAATTCATTTTAATTATCACACAAAGTTAATCTTGTGTGGAAAATCATCTACATAAATTAATCAACGAAAATAGAAAAACTCTATTTGACAAATTTTTAGTATTATTATTTTCATTCTAAATGACTTTTTATTGGATGAAATTAACACTTTAACTAAAATAGGAAACTAACTCGTTTTTCGAAATGATTTATAATCACACTACCAGTAGATGTTTCTCAACAATTATATTTTTTCAAGTGGATCTTGGCAGGTCTAACATCGCATAACTCAGATTGTGGAGCTGAAGATATCCCTGGAATCTACACGAGAATCTCCAAGTACATTGACTGGATCGAACATGTGACTGGCATAAGACAGACTACAAAAACCTTTTACGAACCATTCACAAGTGGTGACTACAACTACACCGCTGCTAGCGGTCACGTCAAACTCCTCAATGTTTGCACATGATACAATAATTTTAATAAAAAACCTCTGTTCTTTTTCTCGTTGTCGATATTCTTGAATCACATTACCAAAATCGATGAACAAAAGAATAAATCCTCACCATTTCGTATATCCCTCCATGCAAAAGCGTGCAGCCAATGAAATTATTTGAATCAAAATTTGAATCATCCAATGAGAGGAAAGCTGATGAAAAAAAGATAACTAGAACGAATCTAATTATTTTTTAGTCCTTATTCCTCAAACGATAACATCTATGAGGGTTAGGCATTCTCGAGAGGATTATTGATCCATGAGCGATAAAAAGACAGGATCAGCAAAGGAGAACTTTTTTCGACCAAGTCCAGTCATAAGTAAACACCGTGGTGAAGAGCCAGAAATAAACCGCAAACAAAGGGAAAACCTCCCAGTGGAAGTTGACACGGTACTTCGGTCCTTTCGTAAGCCAGATTTCTTCATCGTTCATCCAGAATGGAGTAGTGAAATCCCCTCTATGAAACGACTCGACATTAGGGGAAAACTCACACCGCTGCCTATTGGAAAGTCTGAAGGTAATTTCAACTTTCACCACAAGAACGCTCCCTCTTTCGAGAGTAAGAACTTTGAGCAACCCCTTTACCGACGCAGTAAGAGTGCCCCTTCTCACAATAAAAAGAGTATTAATATTATAACTTGGCAAATTTGATGGACATTCCATGATAGATTATTATTTTTCGTTTGACACATTATATAAAATAAATTACTAATTCTACTTGTCAGTAGGACTTGAAATGCTTCAAAAGCCCTTATAGAATAACCTCATCATCTCTATCTCCAGAAAGAAACGTGATAAGTTTTGTATATAAAATTTTTTATCAATTTTAATCATTAATTTTTATTTCTATATAAATATAAGAAGTTGACCCAGTACATAGAAAAGCCTTGATAATGCTCTGCGTTTTGAGACGCTACCCTCATTTCTTACAACGGAATTGGTTTCAGAAAATGTATTTCTATTATGCTTCACGTGCCTTCTTGGATCCAGCCCAACGATTGCTTTATGCGATCTTCAAGTTGACCAAGATCGAGATTCTGCTTATGGAATTTTTCAAGGATGATCAACTGAATTCAAGAAGTTCACTCTTTATTGACCTTAGCTTTTTGCATAAAGTACACCAGCTATCTATAAACATGCTGTTGATGAATATTTCAGTTACATCATCATGTATTGTCATAATTTTCTTCTGTAATTTAAGATTTAGGAAATCCTACAGCCTTTTTTCTTACCTTCAGATAATGGAAATAATAATTGGTATCCTTACGGCAACTATAACTGACCATCATGTTAATAGTGATTACTTCTTAACGCTAGCGCCTTCTCAAAGTAGTGATCATACAACAAAACTGACTGAGATATCATTCTTACGAAATTGTGGATAAAACAGATCCATCTTTACAACAGAAATAATGAGTTTCTCCTGCCTACTCGTCACACAGATTTATTTCCTGATATGTGTGTTTAATCCTTTTAGTAAATTTGTCACAAGTAACGTCAGCTACAAAGTCCGTCTTGGGTTTTTCTTGTTTCAAGCTGCTTCTATCTTTGAAAATGTTCAGCCATATTACATCCTAAGGTTTCGTATTTTCTCTCGTCATTATGAGAGCTTTAATATTGCAACTTGCTGATCTCAGATTTAACTGGAGACCCGGTCTTATTGTGGCAATATCGATATTGCCAGTTAGCAGCTTTATTGGATTTACAAAGCGATCATTTTAAATTTGGGACGAGGTTACTGAGCCAAAAATATAATAATAAATTTTGATTATGTTCTGATGCAATTGAAACAAGAATTCAAAGCCTCAAACAAAAGATTGAAAGGCATATCTTCCTCACAATTAAGAATCTATTATTTACTACCAAAATAGTGGCTGAACTAATTATCGATTATTCATTCCCTCTACACTCGTAGGGAAACTTTAGCAAAACATAATTTTTATTGAAATAATAATCCAACATTTAAACATTCTTTTAACGAAAAAATAGGAACTCAAGATAGAGGAATGTAAGGAAAATAAAAGTCCTGTGAAGTTGATTGTTTCTGCCGGATAAATGTGAGAGAGATAAGCCGATGAAAGAGACGATAATTATCAGTTAATACTGGATCTTAAATCTAACCTAAATATGTTCAAAAAAAAGTTTCTTAATATTCGTTCGATTGTGAAATTTAAATTGGATGTTATGAGAAATTACGAATAGGGGAAATTGGATTAATGATATGGGTAATATTGAATTATAAAAGAACAATTGAAGAAGGGTATTTCAAAAAAAGTTAAAGTAAGTTATACCCAGCGAGTTAGTAAAGTCTCTCAGAGTTTGAACTATGAATCTCACCTATAGATGCAAAGTATATATATACTAGCAACAATTGCAATCTTCGCCTTGATCAGCTGTGCTCTACAGGGTGGTGCTAGCCGTCATGAGAACAGAAGGGGACCTGCCACAAGTAACAAAGATTTAGTTAATGGAAGTGGTCAGCATATTAACCGCACCAGCCGAGTAAACAACCATTCTACAGGACATAGAGGTAACCACACCACCCACGTAAACAGACATCATTCAGGACATAGAGGTAACCACACTGGCCACGTAAACAGCCACCATGTAGGACATAAAGGAAGCCACAACGGCCACGCAAACAACCATCATGCAGAACATAAAGGAAACCACAACGGCCACGTAACCAACCATTCTACAGGACACAACCAAACTAATACCAAGACCTCAAAAACACACTCTTAATAAAACCCTTAAATGAGTTATATTTAACGTCCTTTGATTTCTTACATTCGTCTATCTTCCTCCTGTAGATTGTTAGCAAAGTGTCTTCTTTGAACTGCAACTGAAGATACATTTTTTTTCTTCTAGTCATTCTCAGCATTTTCTCTTATTTTTCCATCATTGCCTCAATACGATGGGAATTGGTTCGAATAGTCTGGTCAATTTTTCCTTCTCTTCGACGTAGATTTTTGGGGAAACGATTTGTTTTGTGCGTTCCTTCAGGGAAATAATCATCCCTCTTTTCGTAGCTAGAGGATGAAAAAATTGAAATGCAACAATCTATCGGTAAATTAAAATTTTTTGAAGATGCGTCTTTCAAGAGCTCCATCGTCATGCGTTGTAGGAGAGAGAGGAGAAAGGAATGGAATATTGTCTTCTTTTTTTCGTCTCGATTGTTAATTTGATGTTTGGATGTGCCTCATTGAATTTTTTCCCGCTCTTGTTTTCTTTGGGTACTATGAAAGTGTCATCTACGTATCTGAGGTAAATCAGATATTCCTCGATTGTTTCCTTCAACACCATTGTCTCTAATTGGGCCAAGAAGATGTCAGCTAGGATTGGTCCTAGAGGGGAATCCATTGCCACATCTGTACGTAACTCCTCTCATTGAAACTGAAATCGACTTTTTCACAGAAAAGGGTGAGGAGCTTTCTAATCAATTACTGGTTTATCGGGAACTTCTCTTTGTTTTCTCTGACGTAATTACAGATGTAGTGAACCACTTCTGCCAGGGGGTCGTTAGTGAAAATATTGGATGCAACTAGGGAAATCATTTTCTCTTCAAAGCTTCGATTATATTCACAAAGTCAAAAGTGCCTACATACGTCCTCTTACTTTGGTCTTAGGACGGATGCCAACCATTTTGCAATGCTGAGCTTGACACATCCAGAATTGGTCGCTTTTGAAGAACTATCTGTATCTTAGGGAGTCCATATAACCGATTGATTGTACTGTTTGTTTTCCAAAGAGCTTTGCATGTTTCTGGCGTAACTGATTTGTTTTTTAGCATTTCTTTCAGAGTGTTTATAACTTTTGTTTTTCTGTTATCATTTGAGTATTCCTAAATTTTGAAAAATTCACTGAAAATCAAAAGGTTAATCGTTTGCAACTAAAAGGATTCTGATACAAATGAAACAAGAATTCAAAGCCTCAATTCGAAGATATCTTCTTTAGTTTTTTCGATCTGCTTTGTTACCTAGGTTTCGAGTTCACATGATTTATTCCATAAAATTCCGTCCATCTTTGGAATTGGGTGCCGTTATATGAAACAGTCGTTTCGGGGTATCCAAATTGTTGAAACATGTGTTCCAATTTACTGATCGTTCCTTCTGTGGCCTGTGCCACAGTCCATCTAGAATAGCTATCTACCACGACTAAGATTTACAGGCTTTCAATAGAGCCTGCTAATCTATGTGTAATCTTTCTCCATACGAGTGCTTTCATGCAATCGGTGGACTTTATCGATTTAAGTTGGAGTGTTGGACACAATTGTACATAAGAGACTATGCTTTATCTTACGAATGTACTTATTCGTAGACGAGATAACTCCGTCTTCCTGGTTTGCTCTAGAGACTTTCTTCTGGGGAACTGATTTTGACATCGAATAAATGTAGACAACCAAATTTGGTATCATTGATGTGCTCTCGCGACTAATTGCAAGATATCGAGAGAATTATGAAGTCATCGCTCCCCTGACTGCCATTGATGACGAATACGAGGAAGAGCTCAATAAGGCAATGAGAACTTCTGTTGAACTAGAAGAAAGTCTCTAGAGCAAACCAGGAAGACGGAGTTATCTCGTCTACGTCTATTCTAGATAGACTGTGGCACAGGCCACATAAGCAACGATCAGTAAATTGGAAAACATGTTTCAACAATTTGGATACCCCGAAACGACTGTTTCAGATAACAGCACCCA
>KL566622.1:1540-17222 GCA_000715275.1 Gyrodactylus salaris
GTGTATCCTGGATTAAGTTGAGAAAGGTTGACTAATGAGAGAATGGGGTAGACGATATATATTAAGTGCGAGAACGAGAGTGATTTATCGACGTAACCCAGTGATGTGAATGCTGCCTTTTCAGTTTTCAACCATTTTCAAATGACAACTGGGAATGATCCAACCAATCCTGAAACGTCTTGTCAAAAACCCCATTGGTACAATTATTACTAATCCGTCGATTGGGAGTCCCTCGTTTCCATCTTTAATGATGTGCAAAGTAACTTCCCTATTGTACAACCCCTTATTCTCGAGGTATTCTATAAAATTTTAAGAATTTGTTACCTTTTTACGCAAAGAACATTCATAGCATTGTTCATAACGTGAATTTATTCAATACAATGTATGAGAGATAGCCCAAAAATTGTAAGAGTTCTGTAGGAACTACGAAAGACTAATTTTAAGCATATTTTTGGCAAAGCAAAGTATTTAAAACGTTCTTTCCACTAATTCAATGCATGTCCCCTGTGCCCATATCTCTCCATTTTAAATTTCGTTAGGGCGTGTGACAAAGGCACATTTTGTCTATGATTAGAATAGATTTATCATATTGTCAGAGGTCAAATGTAATAAAATTCCGTCTGTATCATTTTTAGCGTTACATAAGTAAATTAATTAGTCACACCTTTGTGATGCAGAGCGTAATTTTGTGAAATCAAAGGCTTTCATTTTAATTCATCATTGGTGAATGAAAACATACTTTACCTCTATTAAAAAGAATTTTGGGCGTAAGATAGCCTATTTCGCTATTTTTAAATATTTTTGAGTACTTTTTGAATTTAAGAATGGCCGTACATACCTTTTACCATAACTGATTAATAAAAATACACAAGAACTCAATAAAATCTCCATTTTTAAATACCTTCTCATGTTTCTAGACTGTAGTCCTCTGAGAGATCTTGTCAGTTTGATCCCCAAAATCTTCATTTAGATATGCAAAAAATAACTTAAACCGGTTATTTACTTTGACTGGTCCTCATATAGTATTGTGGATTTACCTCCACGCAGTAAATAAGAAAAATCACGCAATTAAAGAGTGAAATGAATCTCATTTAACAACACTTTATTCGGAATGAAAACTAGAAACTCTTACACAAAGAATATGAATCAAGAGATGATAATGCATTATTAATGCAATATTACATCTCATTTATGAAATGATTTTCACAGTTTTTGGATACTCTAATTTCACATAATAACCAGTGACGTCCCACTTCAATATTTTATTAAAGTGAAACTCATGTCTAGTTTGAATGAAAAATGAAGAACTATTTTGAAACTAAAAGATTTAGCTCATTTAATTAGCTTCTTTACAAAACTTGACCAGTTCCTGAAAAATTTTCTTGAAGGAGGGTGAGAGGTTCACTACAATGATTTTTTTACTCCCTTTCCTTTACGAGTAGAGAAATATATCTCTACCTCTTCAATGCTAATTAGAAGGGGTGAAAATAATAGAGGGGTTTAATGAAGAGTGTTCGTTTTTTGCATTAATTTTTTTATTGTCTCACTAATAGCAGTGAAAGGAGAAATCTAAAGAAATTGTTAACTAAGAAGTGAATTAGAGGATGGAGAATTTTAAGAGAGACTCCTCACTCCTCATAGAGTTTGAGAGAGTATGATTTCTCTTTGATAAACTTGAAAAAATTAACTCGTTTTCCCCTTGCATTCCCCCTTTCATCTGTAAATGTGATATGAATATTCAAAGAATATTCCCATTGTTTACTTTTCTTGGTTGTTTTAATCGAAATAATGATTATAATTATAAACTATGAGTCTTCTTCATCTTAAACAAAAACTATTATCATTGTTCAATCAAAGAAGAATGTCATTTTTATATCACGTTAGTGAATTCAGAATTTTTCAACCTTTTGCTAAAAATATTTTTCACAAATAACTCGGGTTCATTTGAGGGGTCATAATGGGGAGGCATGGTGTTTACCAAGTAAATTCATCTCGAGAAGAGAGTCCAGCGGAATCGAAACCACGCCATACACAGGCGCCACCTCTTGCTTCTTCTTTTTTTCTTGTTTGAGGAAAATAAGCTGACTATAAAAATTCATCACCGACTAACAATAATTCCTTGAGCATATTTAATGCTAAAAATCTTTGTACCGATTTCTGATTTTTCCTTCTTTAATAGATTTTCAGGAAGTATTGAAAACAGTAAAATCTCCTGAATCAAAAAAAAGTATTTTCTTTTGAAAGAAAGTAGGTCAAAGAGGTTGAAATCGATTTTAAAATTATGAATAGTTCACTCGTATTTCTTGGAATTCAAAATCTTAGCAAAATTGTTATAATTTAAACAAGCAATACAGATACCCATGACTAGAGCTACCAAATCCTTACTCTCACAAATATGATTCTCTTAATAGACTTGTGAATCTACCAGAAGAAATGGTTCTGAAAATTTTCAGAAAAATGCTTATACAGATGAGAAATCATGTTCCTTAAAAAAGGGAGAAAATAAATTTTCAATATTATTCTTAATAAGCCAAAGAAAAACAGTTATTTATAAGTTATGAATTATAGCAGGTAAACAGGACCCTTTTTGTTTGTCTATTTTTTTCAAGCCTGATCTATGAATTGTCATCAATTTGCGTTATGAAATAAAATGAATACTTTATATTTTATTTGGAATAAAACCGAATCAAACGGTGAATTACCTGAAATCTGATTTTCAATACATTTCTCATTATTTTCTTATTATAATTATTACGTAGATGAAGAAAAAAATGAAAAAGGCTCACTTTTATCAAATTTGAAAATCAAACAAAACCTCTACTTCTTTATCTCGTTAGTTTTGTTGGTTTGGGACATCCCAAAACTTGGAAACTGATAACATAAACCTCAGTTTTTATGATATTGCAAGCGATTTTATTAAAATTAAAAATGAGAATCCTTCAAAAATTATTTTAGACCCTTTATTAATTTCAATTTTTACTCTCAAAAGAACATTTAGAACATTTTATGAGCGTGTTGTTATGTTTCAATGAACAAGTTTGTAAAAATCCTAAAGCATTTTCAAGAATATTCTTAGAATAGAAGAAATATAAAAGGCATATTAGGATTATTTCTTATTAACTTATAAGCCAATCAGAGACTTCTGTTTGGATACTAAGCACATCATGCGAATTTGAAACAATTTTCGAAGAGTAATAGAATATATTCCAAGAAAAATAAATCCTAATTGTAACATTATAAAAAAACTAAATAAGCTGCCGATTTATTTATTCCATTTCAAGTTAATGACAATATTTACTAATGGCTAACAAAAAGTAATGTTATTAGTAAATAATCCTTTAAATATAGATAATTGCAATAATTAAACAATGACTTACTTTTTATAACTCCCACAATACATCAACATTTTCTATTTCCGCAGGAATTACTCTTTCCTCATTCACCAATGAGTAATAAACATTGAACGAAATTGATCTCAAAAATGTATTATCTGACGATCACCACTTGAAAGTAATCAGCCTCATATTCTGTTTAGTGTGCTTAGTGCAATATTTCACAAGAGAGCTTCTCCACACATTCTAATTTACACTCGGATTGTAATCTATTTGAGGATGAAAGATTTTTTTATAGAAAAAGTATAAATTAGAAATGAGTAAATTGAATATGAAACGAATGAATATTAACTTTCAATTGGCCTGAGTATCACTGGCCAATGAGAGGTGAGAAAGTATGATCAAATGAAACTTTTATATTTTCTCTCTTGCTTTATATATATTTTGTAAATATTTATTATTTTGAACATCTTCTATACACGGAGTTAGAGGGAGGGGTAGTAGTGAGAAGAAGAAAAATTAGTGTTATTTGGGCTCTGTTAGCACATATGTACAAAATAATCTGACGGAAACTAGGAAGGTTTAAGAAAGATTGTATGATGCATAGGTCTGAAATACTTTTTACAGATTTTTGCTGAACTTTAACGAGGGTGATGAAGGGAATTTTATTAAATTTTTTCTTTTAGGCGGATTAATCCTTTTTGGGGCTTTCCATGAATAATTCCTAAGTGGCTTTGTAGATTATGTCGAAGAAGACATAGGCTAATATGATGTTGAAAAGTAGGACACTTATCCAGTAGGAATTGCTCTGGATCCAGTCCTGAAATTTTATAATAGGGGTTAGATTCTAGATATCAAATCTTTTCCTTAGTTAAATTCTGTTTAGTGAACATGCGGATTTGGTACCTGAGAAAGTAATCTTTAAACTGGTTCTTCATTTCTAATAAAGGTGTTCAAAGCATCAATAGGTTTTATATCCTGGTTTCATAGTCGATTGATTTTGGTCGTAAATATTTATCTGACCAATGAGACTAGTTCATTTTCTTTGTTCATTAACCACAATAAATCTGAGCAGGAGAATAAAAATACACAATCACAAAGTGTGAAGCCAACTCGTAATAAAAAACTCACCACAAGATCTATTAGGGATATGACAATTTCGCCTTCCTTCTTCCTTTCGTATTCCTGAACCTTTTTATAACGACTCAACTGATTGAGTGTAACCAACTCAAGGGGCGTTATTCCGACTTCTTCCGGTAATTGAGTGCAGACTCTCACGTCAGGCATACTCGTCATGTAGTTGAATTCTTTGTTTATATCCGTCTGAGACTCTGAGAATGAGTAGAAGAGCTTGGGAAATTCATCTTGCGGAGAGTCGACAATGTAATTCGATCGAATCTGAACATTCGAGGTGTCTGTGGGTATGACGAGTGAATCGTCTAGTACTTCGTTATAGTTGTTTGTGCCACCACTCAGGTATTGATCGTAATTTGAAGATAAATCTAGATTTCTCGTAGAGTGCAATCTCTTCTTGACACCGTTTTCGACAATGTGGAAGATTTTATCGGAGGTCTCTTCTTGTGATTTGTTCTGTAAAATTATTGGAAATTATATGCGGATATTCCCACGATCAAGGTATTGGTCAGGCAGAAGGTGTAAGCAATGCTTACAAAGCTACACTATTTCAAGTTGCAGTAAAGTAAGGCTAAACTGGGATTAAAATTAATAAAAACTTCAAGAATAGAAATAAGTGAAAATTTTAATACCCATAAAGCTGGCTCTCGAAGTTTTTCAAACAGTTATTGTTAGCCTTGAAGCCAGAAAGGCATCCATCAGAAAAACGTGCACTCAGTTTTAAATATGCATTTATTCCATTGGTCAATCAGCCATTTTTTGACTTATAAGAGCATTTAAGAAAATTATATTCGATGCTTATTTTAGAAATGTTTTTTTAATCAATCTAAAAAAATATGCGAGAAAAAATATGGAAAATGAATACTTATCAGAATTACTACTTCGGAATTCTTTTGTTCGATACTTTCAAGTGTAAATAATATATCCTTAGTAAACATCAAAGGGCTACATTTTACATTCAGTACGTCGCCTCATGACGAGTAGTAAAAGGCACGAGCTTGTTGAATCCCATCTCAAATAATGTATTTTCTACGTTGTGAACAAGGGAAAGATGCTATCTGAGGCCCTTAAAGAAATAAATCGAATATGTAGTTTAATTTATTATAAAATTAATCTTTCTGAATTGAGTCGTTAAGAGTTGAGAGAGAAGCCTATATCTTATACTATTTAAAAAGCTCATCTATTCATAATCCTTAACACTTTTCGGCTTTATTACCCCCAACAATTTATATTAACAGTAGATTAGGAAAAGCTAGTTATTTTCAAATAAGGCGACTTAAAATTGAATTGTAGATATGCATTTGAATTAAACAAGACATAATTTTGATTTTCAAACCTTATTTAAATGAATGAAAACTTTAAAAGAGTCGAAATTCAAGATTTCAGAAAAATTGAATTAATATCTAAATAAACTGAAGGATTAATGTAAAAACCGATAAGTGAGTCGTTTAATTTTTTCTTAATATAGCAATTGATCGACAATTTTGTAGAGTTTTACAATTCAATTACAGGGGGAACTCGTAAGATGAGTTCTTTAATCCCTTTAATGATACTACTTATAAGGGGTGCCTATAGTAGCATGACAAGTAGTCATACTGAGTGTGTCGTTTTCAGAATGAATTTTTACATATACATGAGTAAATAAATGTGTTATGAATTAAGGATACTACTCGTCATGAGGCGACGTAATGAATGCACAATTTAGCACATCAAGGTATCAAACGAAAGAGTTCTGGCCTTTTTGTCAATGTCTTTAAATAATACACTATTCATATGTAAAATTTTGTATTGACTCACCTTAACAAGTTTATGAGATAACTTTGCCTTGGGAGTCTCTTTAAATGGAGTCCTGCTCACATTCTCGATAGGTTCCTGAGTAAGTAATGTTGGAAGTGTGCGTCTTCTGGGCATCCATTCTCTACGAAAATGTACGCCATTCGTTGGATTAGTATTATAGACTGGAGAAAGCATTTTTGCATAGTTTGATGGAGATAAGGAGTCTGGAGCAATGGACCCGTCGGGTAGATTGCTCGCTTTATTTATCAACTTTGATGCTTCATCAGCAGACAGATATTCATTCGATGTCATATTCTGTAACATCTTGGTATCTATTCGCGTCCTTGGCTCTGAGTACTCCTTAACACCCGCTATGTGAAGTGGCTTGGAAATGCGAACATTTATTATTTGTCATCATTCTTTTTAGTAGAGTGGCTTCAGTCTAAAACCTTTTTTATACTGACTTGTATCTTTATCACCCTTCAGATCGGATAGGAAATAATTCATATAAATCGAATCTATGCCTAAGGAATCATAATATTTATCCGTTTGTCTGGAGGAAAAATGGTTCTGTTTAAACAGATCCTCATCATATTATTTGTTTTACAACTGTGAATGCTAATCCTCTCGTTTTGGAAGTTTAAAGTGATTGCAATTCAGACTCATATGATTCAAGTTGATCCGATTTTTTTGTGATCAGGCGACTATGAAAATGCAACCACTTATAATTTTTTCAATACCAATGCGTCGATAAAAGGGAGAAATCCATCTGGAAATATATCCAAGGCAAATTCTTGTCTGCAGAAAACTGTTGCAGATTGTGAGGAACCGAACGATTTCTTATAATTTGGTAAGAATCGCTTGAAGGTATTGTAAAATATATACTGTAGCTCATATTGGAAGATTTTTGTGTCAGTTTTAAATTATAAGACCTATATGTATAAACTTATCATTCAATTCAAATTCATTCTTTTATTGAAAATCCTTTCTCTATATTGTCAAGATCAAGAAGCAGCTAAGGTGTCAACATGGCTTACGAACACACACATTACTTTCAGTTGACAGATAAGATTCTATTGGTGAGTACAAATGAGAGTCTCTTCAATTTTTCATATTTTTTGACGTTAAATGCTTTCAGCCTAAAATTCCTCATTTTGTTACCGTATATTAAATGAATTAGGAATTAAGCTTAATTCTTAGTATATTCAATGAATCAGTAAATTCTATGAACGTTTATAGCTTATACTGACAACTTACTGATTCATTTAATAGTAATTAAGCTTAATTCCTAATTCATTAAATATACGATAAAAATAAGCTTTAGTTGTAAATTGAAAGATTTAGAAGTCAAGGCTTGAATAATATTGAATATTCACCTGAGGATTGACAATTAAAGCCGCACCAAACGGATATTTACTCAGAGATTTGTAGCCATCCTTTGTCATAATCTCGCCACGTTTTTCCTTTTGTCGCAATTGCTTATATACGTTGCGTCTCTCTTCCACTGGGTCCCAGACTGCTCCGTAGTATTGATCAAAGTGGTCATTGAATAGAGTTGGATTTGTGAATAGTTTTGCGAGTGGAATCTTTGGGATATCAGATTGAGGTTTGATGTCTGAAACTGAAAAAGTTTTATGTCTAAAGTAGCAATTTTTTCCCCTCAGAATAAACTTGGAAGAATAATCTAAGAAATTACCGTTAGATCTTAATCAGTGTCGTCAAATTTTCACATTCTTTAGAGTATTAAACGAAAGTATCTACAGTGAAACGGTAACGAACCTTTAGTTAGGGTGACATATGATCCAGATGTAGATGACTTATTCGTCCGGCTTTCTTCATCTTCTTCTGACCCGATATCAGTATCTGTCAACGATGATATACTATCACGTGTCATGAGGATTTCTGGAATTTTAACGGATTTTTGAGCAACTTTTGAGTTTTCATCTTTTCCTGCCTCGGTCTTTGAGGGACTCGATTGCCCAAGGAACTTTGACATGAAGGCCTCAGCAATACGACTTTTTATCGCCTCACGAATATTGTCTACAGCCGTCTCTGTTCTAATCTATAAATGGAAAATCTTAGCTTCGGTAGAAGGAATAATGAGTCATAGTCTCTTAACCACGCTAAAAGCAAAGCAAATTTTTCAGAACTCATATTTTCAAGTGCCTCTTGAGTAAAATTCTAGGTTCAAATAAGAAAACTTGCAAATTCTCAATGACTTACTCCTCCGGGTTCCAAGTCGATGACGTCAGCGACCTTTTCCTTGGCCCCCTCTTCCTCCTCCACGAAGCCATTTTGCTCGCGTCTTCTAGCTTCTAGAATGGCTGCTTTCTTCCTAGCCCTCTTGGAGCTATACGATCCAGCCCTACTTAGCATAGTGCTCTCTTTCTGCATATGCTTTGTAGTTATCAACTTTGGAGGCAGTTCGAGGCCAACTTCTGGGGGCACAGAGTTTTCATTCTTATCCTTCTTATCTGATGCACTATAAAGACCCGATATGATTCCTGAGAGAATGTCACGAGCACTCTGTAGGGCACTTTCGAAGGCTGAATTGCCGTGCTTCGTGACCCGCATAAGCCTAACCATATCTTGGAGATATTTGACACCGGGCTGTTCGAATTCAGGGTACATTTCCTTAACAAGCTCCCTCGTTTCTAACGAATACTCTCGAGCGAGCTGAGAGGCCTTCATTGCTTTCGCAGTTATGTCTTTGATTTGTTCCAATCTATGAAATACTTGTTAATTTCTATAGTTCTATCAGAAACTGTAAAATAAGTAGACCTTTTCCTAGACACTTGTTCAACCTGTTAGGCCCCATGAACTCGGATTTTCCAATCCAATAAATTTAAAGGATACTAATAAACTCGAATATATTTCAGTAATATTTTGTATTATGAATATGTATTTGTAAATGAAGATTCATAAGTTAAGAATGATAACTAGGGCTACCCAATGGACTAAAATTGACTTTGATTTATTCTGTTTGAAATGGACTATTTGGGGACTATTTTCACAATTCCCATGTTACATGGTTAAAAAGGGATATTTTATTCCAATCGAACAACACTATCTCACAACTGGGCAACTTTCAGGAGTTTAAGAGTTGATGCATAATTTAAAAATCCCTCATTAAGACTTTTCATTGGTTATCCCAAACCCTGAGATTAGTTTATATAATTCAGATTATCTTTTGGTCGTATAATTATGCCTAAGATAACAGATAATACCAAATCTTTGAAAAATAATCACAAGCCTTTCACATCGGAAAAAAGTTTAACACATTGTATACTGTTAATAATCTTGATTCTGATTCAATAAATTCCTAAATTTTATATAAAATCCAAGTTTTAATAATCATTAATATTTCTAAAATGGAATATTTTAATCCCTACTCAATTAGTATCAGATCCTCTTATGTATCACGAACTCACTCGTTAATGGCATCATTTGCCTTATTCTTGGCTAAATCACCGAAAGTCTGTGATTTCTTGACAGCTGCATTAACCTCGCGTTGAATGTGATAGTTATAGAGCAGCATATGCGGCTTTGTGCCCTTGGTCCATGATAGAAAGACTAACTTCCCATTGATATATCGACCAGATTCGAGAGTTCCATCACGAAACCTTGTCTGTCCAAAACCGTGGCGTAGATTTTTCATCCATTGACCCTCGTAGCAAATGCCATCGGAGCGGTTACAAATTCCATAGCCTTGTCGATAATCACCTTCCCATTGTCCAGAATACACCTCGACTGTTTCAGGATCGATAGCGTTTATCTAAAGTTCATTTGTTAATTGGGTAATTCTTAGAAAAACTTTTGGAATATCGCATATTTTAGGTCCCTGTGAGTGAAAGGTATATTTTTCTATAGAACTTGATCAATGACTTTTGCTTAGTTCATAACTGAATAATATAATTACACTTGTACTTAAATCGAATTACATTTTCTTCTAAGACAAAGCACTCAAGTAGAAAAAATTAAATGAATAAATTGAAACTTGAAATCTAAAATGCTAGTCTTGAAGAATCTCTCAAGGGAATCTATCTGATAGTTGTAACTATGAAATTTTGCCAAAATAAAAAAGCCAGCTCACTTCATCGAGTTGAAAAATCGATTCGGTAGCATTAACAATGGTTCCCGCATTTGAGCTATAAGTTGATCGACCGGATGACGAGCCATGCCGACGAAAGCTAGAATCCTTGTACCCCTGCGGGTGAAGGATGTTCGAAAGGGACCTTGCTCGACTCCGTGATAAAGTGAAGAGATCAATTCTCGATGAGCGTTTCGAATCCAGCTTCGAAAGCCTCTTGGTAAGAAGATCTGACTTTTTAGACGAGAGAACAAACCCACAGCGATACTTTGTACTCAACCTGAGCACAGCTCCGATGGACTTGGGCATCTTCTTCATTTGAGTCCCTAAAATATAAGATTTAAGGATACTAAATAACTTAATTCAGTGCAAATGAGCCCTTCAACTAAAGTTCCTCGTTCTAGTTTTTAATATTGGACATTTTTGTAGGTTATTGTCCTTTTTCTGACCTTTGAAGCTAACAAAAGTATACGAAAAAATTAGTTGAAATAAAATCAGTTTTGGATAAAGGGTTAGAAAAATCAGGGATCAAAACCTTGCATAGTTTACTTCATAGGCTATTGGATTTGGCAATGAAAGTCAATTTCGGGGAGGTGGACAATCACGCTTCTCTTAGAGACGTGGTTCGAGTCATAACAGGGCTACCCTTCAAGAGGAGTTAACTTAGTTTGATACTCAAACTCTATGATTAAACGTGCCCCTCAAAGGATAACCGAATGATTTCAAAATCAAATATTCAAAGAATATTAATTTGCTGATAGATGAAGCAACAAGTCATGAGTAGAGCAACCAAAAAATGCACTTTATATCGACCAAAAAAGGCAATGAAAGGTAATTGAGTATATTTCTAAAATTAGTCCATATTTTGATTCAGAATGACTAATTTTTTTTAATTCATTTCTTTAAAGTTTTTTCGAATTCATCTTCTCCATCCCAGTTGAGGTTGGTTGAACTTTCTGAAGAATATCTATCCCGGATGGACTAAGATTCTGAACTTGGGTTTCTATAATTGAGCATATGTCTCCATTTAAAATTCTTAGTAACCACATTTAAGGCAAAAAAAGCATCTGGTTGCTCTAGTCGTCAATAGATTGGTCAATAGATTATCTGTTTTCTTATTGGCTCAAACAAATAACTTGTTCTTAAAACCTTCATACCATTGTAGAAAGTTATAATCGATTTATTTTTCTCCTTTCTATAGTCAACTTCATTAGGCAAGCAGTAAATAAAAAAACACTAGATGTAACTATTTTTTTTAATTTGAATGTATTTATAAAGAGAAAGAACCAATTGTATGTTTCAAAGAGGAATCTGCAAATACCGGTATTTCTGCCTATCAGGCTAAAACTATGATTCCATAGTGTGTGTCCCGACCATTATTAGTAAGTGGGCAGGAATAAGATCCAAAATATTATCTCTACTAAAATTTCGATGAGTGAGGGCCAATTGGAAAATTTCAAAGAGTTGGTGTATAGTGGTTAATCTACTGTACCCAAACGTCTCCCAAGTTGTTGGGAGATGGGGATAGCTGTACTGATGACGCCTGATAGGCAGAAATACCGGTATTTGCAGATTCCTCTTTGAAACATACAATTGGTTCTTACTCTTTATAAATACATTCATATAAAAAATAGTAACATTAAAAAAGTGGACACTTGTATTAAGAGTGTATGGTGATTTGCCATACTACTCACAAGTACTTTGCACCTTACACCCGGGCTAAAACTATGATTCCATAGTGTGTGTCCCGACCATTATTAGTAAGTGGGCAGGAATAAGATCCAAAATATTATCGACCAAAAATAACTCATTAGTTGTATACCCCACGTGTTCGCTGACAGGAATATTGAAGAAAATTCAATACTCATACAATAAAGGAGCTATACTTTTGCGAGATGGCCAGAAAAAGAATCATCATCTTTCTATCTTCTCTCCCCAGTTGATGATAATGAAAAGCCTGAAATAATAAGGTATAACAATTCCAAGAAAGGTGTTGTTTACACCTTGGATCAGTTGGTAGAGAACTAAATAAAGATCAACACGATGATGGCCGCTAGCTATATTCTGGAATATGATCGACATCGCAGCTTAAAATATCAAAATTTCATTCAAGAAAATGGGAGAAATTCGAGAATTTCTGAAAGATATCTAGGCTTGAATTGAGAGGCTTGAATCTCGTTGTATCAAGGATTCCACACTTGAGCCTCCGAAGAAGTCAATAAAAGTTTAACATTGTAGGAAACGTTGTCCCCGAAATGTGGATAGAATAGAATACAAGATAGCGCCAAATGTGATCATTTTCGTTTGATAAACTTTTCTAACTTCTAATGATTTTTATCAAAATACAAGAAATTTTTTTATTCTATGCTGGTTAGGATAAATTTTATCTGGTATCATAGGACTAAGGAAGGTTAATATTAGAATGAGATTATTTTTATTAAGGTGAAAAATATTTTTAATGTTAGTTTTCTCACAGCTTTTATTATAAGCTTAACAGAGAGAATAAAATAAGCAGAATATGTAAATTTTCTCTGAGCCTTGTAAGTATGAAAGACGCCAGTTTCAACGTGTTTCTCCTGTCAGAAAAAAAACTAACATTAATAGATTAAAAATTAAGATAATTAAGGTTGATTTCCCAATATCCCATACTGGGATCACATGACATTCCTGTAACCACAAGTAAGAATCATTAATTTTTTTATTTAGAGCTTGTAGATATGGAAAAATGTGAAGAGATTATTTTCCTGATTTTTCATATTGATCCCTAGTGGGCTTTAAGATGATATAATCGACCAAGTGACCAGGGAAGAGTTTGGAAATGGAACAATCTGGATAAATCTATTTAGCCAAATATTCTGACAATTCTGATAGAATTTATGAATAAGAAAAATACAAAAACTGAATATAAGTGATCGTACTTTTCTAATTATATTAATGTATCTAACTTCTCATTGACAGAGTTTAAAATCCTCCAGTGTATGAGTGAACACGAGAATGCCAATAACTTTTTGAACCATTATTAATGACTCATTATTATTAATAACTTTACGATAAAAATATCATTCAGTGATACTAAAATCTATATTTTATTGATAACATAGATTTATAGACTGCAGATTTATAATTTTTTTAGTTAAATCAGTGAAAAGGCTGAGTCAAACTTACAAGTTAAATAACTAATACCAAAGACATGTTCGGTCACTCGTACAATCCGGAAAGAGATAATATACAAGAATATTTAAAAAAAGAGGATAATTATCTATTCACACTTTTACAACAGCATATATGTGAAGAAATTCAAAAAAAAATTGTAAATTGAGAGTGTGGATGTAGTGCAAAATTAACTTATTAAGCAGTGACGACGAATAATATAACTTTGATGAACTCCTTACACATTCTAGACATATGTCTTGGAATTTCGATATTAAAGTGTTAAAAATCCCATTGCTAGAAATCAGTTAAGAGAAGATAAATTTAGAATTGAATCTCCAAGATAAGAGACTTGCCGAAATATATGTTGTGATCGTTTTGAATTTATAAAAATCTAGGAAGGAAAAGAAGCACTTTAATGTGTCATGACTAGAGCAATAGAAAGGCCCTTTATTTCGACATAAAGGCAATCATGTAATATAAATCAATATTTTGATTCAGAAAGACAAATTTTAGTCTTGCAAGTTGTTTCTGTCGTTTAAAAAGTAATTTTTGCTAACTAGAAGAAAAAGTTTGGTCTTGTAACTTCATTAATTTGGAATGATCTTATCGTTGGGGCATTGCTTTTCAAAATTCAAACTGCTAAAATCAAGCAAGTCCGCACACTGCTTAAACGAGTTTCAAATATTGAATTCGGCCCTCTGTTGATAATTCTCAAATTTGATTTATCTTAAAAGTTTTCTCAGTAATATAATTGAAAAATCGGCACGTTCCTTAGCATTAATTTTGAAATTAATCAAAATCTGATCTCATAATGAGCCAGAATGTTTTTTTTTTCAAAATTGCCTAGTTCTTAAAATATGTGAAAAAAACTATAATTTCTTGGTACCCTAAATAATTTTTTTTCAACTATTTACATCATTCTTAGTTACCGCACAAAAAGGTATTTGGTTGCTCTAGTCATAATTACCAATTTCAGCAACCTGACATATAGTTTCCTAGTCTAGATTTACTACTCAGGAGATAAAATTTAACAGAGAAGCTCAGTGGATATGTTATCTGTAGCTACATTTTTTCGATAGCATTATATGTAATGGAGTCTATTAGTCTGAATTTGTTGATCTGATTATGTTGAGGGAATTGTAATCTCATTTTGATGAAATTCAGGATGAATTATCTAATAGGAATAACATTATTACATTAGAAAATATGCTATTTCTATGTATAAATGTATAAAAAATTAATTTGGTAAAAAATGTATATATTTCCTATAATAATATCAAAAACATGTTTTGACTAAGATAAAGATAATATTTATTTTTTCCATATCAGATTTTAAGATGTATATCGTTGCAAATTCAGCCAACTTGAAATCAAAAGGTTCTAATAACGAGGTTGATTATATTATTAATTGCAAAGCGTAGTTTCTTGTTTTTTCTCATAGAATGGAATTTTATGATGAACGTAATTATAATGCTGCTATGGTATTTCGCGGTTTTTTTTTTAATAATCAACTTGAAATTTGAATAAACCGACAAATTAACATGGCTAGGGGTGTCGCGATAGGTTTTTATAAACAGAGAAAATTTATTGAACCAAAGGTAGCATTTTGAAGACCATAAGAGGGGTAATTAATGTATTGTAGAAAAAAATATTTTAAACCTTTATTCACCTTTATTTTCACCTAGACTCTAACTCAAAAACAATATTTTCATACAATAACAATCCAATCTCTGTTCTTGGTGAGGTACGCGGACAAGTTCACTTTATGCTTAGCAAGGTTTTTTAACATTAGGTAGAAAGTTTCTAGCCCTCTCGGTAGGAGATTTAGAAATGGACATTCTGGTCTTTCAATGGACTATTTGGGGACTATTTTCACAATTTCAATCGTTAAAAGCGATATTTTATTCCACACTTTCTCACAACTGGGTATCTGTATCATCTTTCAGGGGTTTACGAGTTGAATCATAATTTAAAAATCCCTCATAAAGACATTTCATTGGTTATCCCAAACCCTGAGACTAGTATATTTAATTGAGATTTTCGTATAATTATGCCTAAGATGACAGATTATACCAAATCAAAAAATAATCACAAGCCTTTCACATCAGAAAAAAGTTTAAAAACGTTGTATACTGTTTAATAATCTTGATTCTGATTCAATAAATGCCAGCTTTTAATAATTATTTCTAAAATGGAC
>KL566622.1:23994-36573 GCA_000715275.1 Gyrodactylus salaris
TTAAGAGTTGATGGATAACTTTAAAAACCCTCATAAAGACCTTTCATTGGCTATCCCAAACAATCTGAGACTAGTATATAATTGAGGTTATCCTTTGGTCGTGTAATTACGCCTTTCAAAAAATAATCACATGCCTTTCACAACGGAAAAAGGTTTAAAAACCTTGTATGCTGTTTAATAATCTTGATTCTGATTCAATAAATGCCTAAATTTTATACAAAAGCCAGCTTTTAATCATTTTTATCAATGGACTATTTGGATAGCCCTAGTTATGAGGAATCATCAATACTGAAAATTCTGTATCATGAGTAATCAGAAAAACTTCACAAAACATTTCATTCCAGACGAATAGCTGATGATATTTGGTTGAAATATATTCTATCTATCTTCATTAGGAAATAATTAATCTACTTTCTAATAGAGTAGACATTTTGTTCAAACACATCCAAGAGTAGTATTTATCAAGTGAAAAACATTAAACTAATATTGCCCATTTTGTTTGCTTAGAATATATACTCTGATGTAACAATGGGGAAAATTGATGCTTAGAAATTCTCACACTTTGAATTGATCAACAACTTAAATTAAAAGAAATCATTGCTAGGAGGTGTTAATCGAAGATAAAGTTTTATGATTCGAAAGGAATTACAAACACTAATCGAAACATTATTCATTTCGATCAAATAGATGGAATTCGAAAATTTAAATTTTTAGGTCATATATACAACTAAATAAAAATTTAATTTATTTTTGTTTTACGAAAGGAGTTGTCAAGAATAAAAATTAATTTTTACCTGGAATCGATCTTCACCTGGACTTTCATACAAGCAGCGGATCGATATGAGCGGACTCCAACCTTTATGATTCCAACGACAAGCTTGGATCATCAAGACATTTAATTTTTCCTCAGTTGTCTTGCCCAATTTTTATGAGACGAGGAATGTCGTGTATGTACGTTCTTTTACGTTCATACCGATAATTAGAGTACCTACATAACCTCATTCTTTGTGAGGATTTGAAAAAACTTTTCTATCACTTGTAAATTTATAAGATACGAGACGGATCATTTCAAATATTATTTGTATCCTCCAAAGATGTAATCCCAAATATATTTTTACATCCTCATTTTCATAAAATATATTTTTTTCTAAGAAATAGAAAGGTTCGAAAACCACCCACGATTATTTTTTAGGTTCGTATAATAACGGTATTCTCTCTTGCGATATATTGAGATAATAACGATTGAATAAAAGGAATAGGATAACGTTTAAAAAGTGAGTTATCATTGGGAGACTAAAATAAAATTGTTAAATTTCAAAAGATTCGAAAGTGTAAATAGGATTTGATAGACCATTGATAAAATCTAAATGCTAAGGGTAGACGATAAACTCCCGTGGTGCAAGGGAAATTTGTACAATCATACAAAAGTAGAAAAGTATAAACACTGTAATTTGATTGGCTAGAGAAAAATCAACTTTGTGATCAAACCAGGATCATTTTTACTTTTTTTTATAGCCCATGTCCTTCTCACTTATAATTTCTAGTGACTGTGAAAAAATCTTAAAAAAACTGTCTAGATTCAGAAGATTACAGAGGAAACCAGAAGAAAAACGATAGATATATAGATTTAATCTTTTGCTCAATTAAAAAAAAATACAGCGTCATTTTAAGATGTAGATTTAAAAAAATATAAATGTGTAATTTTTGTTATGACTCATGAGACATGATATGGTTTTAAGGAGAAAATGTCACATAGTTAACAAGCTCTATTTTCGCCGTTACTCGTCAGACTCCTACAACGGCTTGGAATCTATAGAAAAGCCCATGTAGATTATCAACTCTAGACTCATATTCTTAAAATAAGAGCGACTAGGTATCGTTCCAAGAAAGGACTTGGTTAAAAATAAGATTTTTTGCATATTTGAATTGCGTGTTAGGTTTTTACTTTGATAATGTTCGGACGACCATTATTAAATCAACTATTTTCAAAGTTTTTAATTATCATATCGTGATCTATCTATCTGAATCCAAATTTCTAGTTCATTCTACTAACACAGTCTGGTAATGTAAGGTCTATTAGACGCCTTTAGTACAGATCTCCAAAGATTTTCAGCATGTGTGCTCATACTTCGATTTGTAAATGTGATCTTGAGATAATTGTCACCAAGACTGAATGAAAATTTTTCATTTGTATGAATTCTGATTTTGATTATTATTAAACTAAAGTCAACTTTTGGTTTTCGTTCCTTTCAAAGTCTGAGCAATTATTCTTAATGAATAATTTTATTCAATAAATCAAATTCAAAAGAGTAAAGCTTAAATGATTTATCTCCTCTTCAACAGGAGGGAAAATAAAATTTTATGTCGAAGTTATTCAGGAAAGAGTTTGATTGAATTTGTCAGAATAGATTACTTAGAAAATTAAAAAAAAGTTCAAAATTTCGCAAAAAGTGTCCGAAATTCTCAATCATCAAAGTTAGGTATGATTAGAGGCTACAAAAGAGACTTCTTCTCTGGATCTAACTACGCAGATACACACGTTTTCACTAGGTTATGTGTTCTGGAAGTGTATAATTTATTTTTATTCATTTCGTATTTAAAGAATGAAAATGCAGGATTTGATTATTCCCTAGTTTTTTTAATTTTAGTTTTGTTTAGTTATTGCCAGGGCTTCTACTAGGAGAATGCAAATTCCTATTCTCCACAAGATATTCTGTTAATCAAAATCATTGAATGAATTTGAAAACGTTTTAAATTGTAAAATGATTACTATCAAAATTCATTCAGAGTTTTCCGAATAAGTTATTCAATAAATATTTACTATATTAAAGAATAATTCTTTCTTGATCGAAATTATCTAAAAATAGGGGAATTAATCATGGTCCTTCACGCAGTATCCAAGGTAAAATTTAATCCGCGCAATTCAAATATGCAAAAAATCTTATTTTTAACTAGGACTACAGATGCATTTTTTAGAAAGGGAATATTTAGACTATTTCGTCCCAACTGAACGGTTTATGAACTATTTCAAATATTACTATGAAAATCATGTAGTTTTCATTTAATAATCGTATTTTTTACTTTTTATCATAAAAACAAAGACTAGGCCCAAGGATAGAAAAACTTAAAATTCAAATTATTTTCGCGCGCAAATTTCAAACAGCTATATTTTCGAAACCTAATAGTATTGAGGTGCGAAAGTAATATCATTCGAATGCTTAAAAATTCCTTAATTAGTAACTGGTCGTTCGAATATTCCTATCACTTCTCTTGTTAGAGTTATGAGCCTTCTAGTGAGATGTAACAATAATGTTACTGTGGGCCTAGGAGGGTTTAATTGGCCAGATCAGTCAATGATTCACATAAATTTCACACTTAGTTACCGATATGCAGAATATTCTCACTCAAAGTTAACGTATGTTACATGTGTTGCGCAACGACTTTATAATTACGCAAGGAAAGAATAATTTTCCTCGAAAGAATACTTTTTCTAATTTCGATTATGAGGCTAGAAGTTGACAAGAAAAAAGACATCTTTGATAAAATTAGTATTTATCAGCATTGTTTTTCAATTTTATGTCTTAGCATGTTAATTGTGAATAGGACTCTTTTGGGACTATTATGCAGCTCGTTTTATGGACTAAAATAATTCCTCAGGGGACTTTGGGTTGCTATAGTCATCGATTTTATGAGAAAAATGAGTTTTGATAGGCTTATATTTTATTTTGGATTCAGAAAGGTGAATTTTCAACAAGTTTTTTACAACTGAGACTTATTCATTCGACTATGAAAAAAGTGTCTGAACTCACCTTCGTAAATGCCGAAAATGTGCGGATCTTCAATGGGTGATCGAAACCAATGCTTGAACTCCACAAGGCTGATAATCTCCAAAATCAATGCATTGAATATCAACAGAGTCATGACCAGATCTATGGAACAACGATAAGCCATTTGGTAAAATAACCGGCGAAGCTTCTCCCCATTCTTAGTTGAATTGTGCAATAAATGTCCAGGTTCATTATTCATCGCGTCCCATTCGTCATGTTGGAGGGGTTATATTTCTTTCTATGATATTATTAAAAGCATATACTTTAAGTAGTCACGATTAGCAAATAAATTTCTTTCACTCTTTTCCTCTTGACCAATGAGAATCGACTATTTTTCAACGACTAATTTTCAAGAAAGGGATACTGTGATCACTTCGATTGGATTTCTGTATCAAAAATCAACAAAATCCATTAACCACTCCTAAATATTTTTTCAATTTACAGTAAATCTGTAATTTGAGAAAATAGAAAAATTAGTTATTCTGTGTCCCGATTCGGGACTCCCGAAGCTTGCTGACATTTTCGAAAGAATTTCAGTTGAGAAAATGAAAAGCAATTAAAAATGAATACTGACGAAAGTTATCTCTTGATCAAAAAATCATTCTCAGACTTTTTAAACTTTGGCCAATCATATTTTTCACGCGTCAAATTTTAAATAAATGCAGATAGAGATTTGATATTCTCAACAGTGTACTCACTTTTGATCTAGCATACGTATTTGAAAAATGATGAAGCGTTCAAGTTTGTTTGATACTCCAATAAGGTCACCCGTTATGAATGAATTTCCGTGCGCTACACAAGTTTAGTACACTTCGAGGTCTACTGATTCTTGTAGCACAAATTAAAATCTAAAATTGTCTTTCCCCTCAGAGCTTAAACGAAAAGAAGTTTCGATTAAATCGAAATGAAGGTTGAAGATTTTTAGAATAATAAAAAAATTTAAAACTTGTATAACCGTCATTTCGAGAAAAAAAACATATTCGATATCTTGGATTTTAGCGGAACTCCTTTCCTTTAGCAAGGGGGAGAAAGAAAAAATTCGATTTTGATTTTTGCCGCAGTAAACTTGTGTAGTGCACGGAATTTGAAGAAAAGATATTTGTAACAGGTAACCCAAATGTCACAAGGGCCCTAGGAGGGTTAAACTTTCAAATCGGAACTTATGAACTCAGGTCCTGAGTCTCAGGATGCTGACATAGGACTCAGCCTTTCAATATAAGATCGAATCAGATTATTTCAAATAATTAAATCTCCAATCATAATTATTAAAGGTTTTTAGAGCCCATTTATCGAATGAGGGTAAATATGTCAAGAATTAAAAGTAGCTGCAATCTGAGAAAAAGTCTTGTTTGAAAGAGATGACTAGTTTTGTTTCTAATTTTAAAAAATGTATTTATCATTTGATCTAATTCAAAAAAACATACTAATTAGTTTAAATAATGTTACGTCAGTCTACACTTGATTTATAATGTATTTTTACTCAGAAATCATTCATCAAAATGAAAAATGTTTGTATAGTGAAATCAAAACTGGATAGTATATCAGAATAAATTCTACATCTTTCCTGCAATACACTCATTTGGTCCAGGTGTAGTTAACCCTGTGAGTCTAGATTCTTGATAATTTTTTTCTGTATTCGACAAAATGAGAATTTTTGGAAAATTTAACGTGTCCCACATGAATCAAAACCTGCATTGTGAACGGAACTCATTTATAACGGATAACCCCAGTGTGACACAAGTGAACTAGCGAGCTTAAGGATGTTATCTTTTCATAGAAATGATCTACTTTTGATGATTAGGAAAAAACTCCTTACGCAAATCTCTGAAAATCTTTAATTTAGTTCATTTCTATTCAACTACTCAAGATACAAAGCCTACGAGGGTTAAAGTATACAGAATATGACTGTTTCATAGTTTAGGAAACTGATATAGTTTTTACAAGCTATTTTTATAAATACGTCCAGATTTTCTTTAGACAACAATTTTAAGAGGAGAATTGAACGAGCCAAAAGAGTCTTGGACATTTCCTGTTTCGTAAAAGATTAGAAAGGTTCAAAAGAGGCTTGTTATGTTAATCAATAAATAGATGACTGTCAACAGAGTGGTCTCTACACTCGTATTGACTATGAAAAAGAGGTTCAAAAGAGGCTTGTTATGTTAATCAATAAATAGATGACTGTCTACAGAGTGGTCTCTACACTCGTACTGACTATGAAAAAGAAGTGTATGTAATCACAAAAAGCAGAGATGGTTTACTAATAAAAGAATTTATTAGAGCAATTTTCCAAATAAACATTTATAGGAATTCAATTGGAAAGTTTGTAATTTGTCTTCTGATTGTCTCTATGCGGATAGCAACTAAAACGAGAATAATAATTAGAAAATTTTAATAAAAATTAATACTGAGATTTTGATTATAGGTATGCTCAAGGTTTAATTTATTTCAGTAGGTTCTCCAAGGTACTTTTAATGTGTCAAGTTTAAAAAAAAGGGGAAAACCTTTGAAATTAATTCATATCAAAGGCCTGAAAAAACCTCATCCGACCAATATAAAAAGTATTCCTGGGATGTTATACAACCGTCAAAAGTTATGGCCAGGGGTAGAATGGATTTTTTTGGAATATAAGCAAGTTTTATTTTTTATTCTGCTTTTAACTCAATCGGGTGAAAACTACGCTTTCTACAACCTTTTGAAAAATACCAAAGATTACAGTGATTTTATTCCAAGTTTATTGTTTATTTTCAAAAGGTTGTAGAAAACGTAATTTTCATCCGATTGAGTTGAAAGTAGCCATGGCTTTTGACGAATGAATACATGTTTCGGACGAGAGTAACCTGTACCTAAAAAATTTCCAGGTAGTCGATAATTACTTTTTGGCTAATTTCTGAAGTGCAATTTATTTTTGGGTCTTAAACCCTGACAGACCCACAATAAAACTAGCAAATAATAATTCAACAAATAGAAGAGAAAACAAGCTTCAAGATTGTTCTGTAACTGAAAGCATTGAAAATTCAAGATAAATTTTAAATCTATTAAAAAACATGTTAAAAGTTCTTTGATTTGACTGAAATTTGTCAAAAACAATATATTAAACTTTGGCATCATAGAGAATACTTAGAAATTTTTTAATTCATCCCTAGGAAGCCGAGGAAATATACCTTATTTTAATGCTTATAAGTATACTCCTCTACTTGACAATATAAAGTTTTTGTGGAAGAAAATAAAGATATCACAAAAACCATTTACAACTCACATTATCAGAGTTAATTTTCGGATCCTTATTAATGCGATAATTGAGACGTCCAATAAAGTTCATCTTATCCTTGGTCCTCTCAATGACCTGTTCATACGGACTGACTGTCTGAGTGTCCATGATGATGAGACCCTTCTCCGAGTCCACTTTGGCATCAATCTTTTCACTCTTGATCAGATTAATGATCCAGCTCTCCACATCCTTCTCCGACATGTTGACACGCTGACCCAACATGGCAATCCCAACGCAGTGGTGGATACGGCAAAAGGTCTCCAACATGAGCAGTCTAGCATTGTCCATAAACTCTTCACAGTAATTACTTACGCAAAAGTCGTTGATAAGAACGGTCTCGCAAACCTTCAACTTTTCCTGGGCTCCGTCAAAGTCGAATTTGACATAGAGACATTCGAGGAATTCAGTTATTGGGTCATGATAAGAGTAACGCTCTTGTTGGATCAAGTGAACAAGATCCCTTAGATGAGTCTTCCTCTTGCGATCTTGACTCAGGACCACACAGACGGCTAGATAGCGCAGCAAGTGAGGCGCCATGGTTTGTATAGCGTTCATGTGATTGGGGTTGTTGAGGAACCAATCGACAAGTTTTTCTTTGCCATTTGTGTGAGAAAAGAATACCAACAAAGACCAATGAAGCATCCAGGTCCTTTGTTGTAATTGTACCAAGTAGACTTCAGAATTCTTCTTCTCCTCGCATTGATGGTCAATAGCTGCTTTGAGCTTATCCACTTCTAGCATACATTCATCATATTCTTTCATGAGTATTCTGGAGGCAAGAATGCCCCAGCAGCATTGAATGTAACGTTCGTCGTTGAGCGATACAAGCTTCCTAACAATTGTTAGTATTTCGACAGCTTTGTCGTACAATGATGCTTCGTAATAAATCTGAGCACCATTAAATAGCAATTCAAGGGATTCAGGGTCAAAGTTATGATACCTCTCGAGTTCTTGTAGCTTCTCATTGAGGTCTTCGAAGCGGGAAATGTCCTTAATGCACTCTGGAGTGAGAATTTCGAGGATTGGTTTAATATTCTCCGAGGTGTCTTTGATCATTTGGATACGCACAACTCGAATCTTCTCGAGGCTATCGGGAAGGGTTTTAGTATCATGTAGCTTTTTGTAGACGTTACCTTCGTAATCGGACATGTCAGTGTTCTTCAAGAGCTCAAGCTCTTTCTCCATTAAGCTCGTTGGATCATAGATCTAGAAATGTAAGAGAATGGGAAAAGTTACTTCGCGGGCAGACAGATACTGGAGCAAGGGATAAATGAGGTGATTATCCAAGTAATTACTTATTTTCGAGGTTAAATTGTATTCAGCCATTAAATGTGGTTGCAATTTTAAAATTGTCAATTGTTGAAACGAGATTTCTATAGATTTTTGAAAAATCTATTGTGTTTTAAGCTCGTGGAATTTTAAATAGTTCACCAAATTTACTTTTTAACATTATCGATGCAATCAAAGATACTTTCTTTGAAGAGAATAAAAGAACTCTCTATTCATATAAAAGAGAACAATTTCAATCGGAAAATAAAATTACCTTCAGATATTTGCTTTGTGAGCCATTTATTCCCAGAAGAAAAAGAATTGACAACATTTTTAACTAAGATCAATTTACCATATTCTTTCTTGAACTTGAATTCTGAAAAATCCATCGACATTTCTACGTTTGTGCGACTCTTAATGATTGACATTGATACGTTGGATAGAGTTGAATCACAAGTAAATGAAATTTTTTTCTAATATCAAATCAGCTAACTTCTTACCTTGAAAGTAATGGAAAGTTGTGCATCTTTGCTGAAACTATTGAGAATGAAATTAGCACCCTCAAGAATGTCTCCTCTTCAGAGAATTTCGCTGTCTATTCAATTAACTCAAGACTACATTTTGTTATAGTAATTCTTAAAATTGATTTCTAGTATAAAAAAGCATTACAAGTCAGAGATTTATCTGAGATCCTGTCCAAAATATTAGTAATAAATTTAAATCCTCAAAATGGCTCGTTGGAGGATGGTAAAGTGGAACTTTTCAAGATAAAACCCCATTCAAAAGTGGATTTTATAAATGAAGAATCCATCAGCAAAAATGCAGAATTTAAGGGGACATCGGATTTCCACTTTCATGAATATCTGAGCCGTTTAAGGACCAAGGTTTTGGGTCAAAACCTAGTCTGGACCTATACAATGGATTCTTCTTGGCGCTATTTTCAAGAGTAAGTTTTATGTTGTATTTATTAGAAATTTCTAATCTAGAAAACTTTATTTTCAATTGGAATAGTTGAAAAAATTGTTTTCTTTAGTTAAAATCTTAATAAAGGATGAAGAGTAACACATTTTTTCAAAATTAAGTTAAATTCGTAAATAAAATAATTTTATTAAAATTTGAAAAAGACAAGAAATTAGCAAAATCACTCAAATCAATTTTTTCTAGTTTGCATGTAAAACGAAGGATTTATCAAGCTTTCTTTCATTTCTGGCTTTGTTAATGTAATGAAAATACCTACTTTGAAACTCTACTCATAAGTAGCATATGAAGTTAAACTTAAATAAAGGCTAAGACTCTAAGGTGCAGACCTAAAGAACCTAACATATCTCATAAATCAATTGGGAAAACACGGAAAATAATATTTAGAACCAACACACTTCCTCATGCTCCATATTTACAATTTTATTAATAACTGAATAATACTGTTGTAAATTTTGTAAAAATTATCAAAAATATAGATTTGGTTTCTTTTTATCAAAAAATTAATCTAACAATTAAATTAACCAATGAAAGGGACCTTTCCTCTCATTGGTCTAGAAAGAAGGAGGGTAAAAAAGTTTGTACTAGCACAGTCTGTAGTACACGTTGAAAATCCTCTCATAAGTGATGCAGATTATTGTTTCTAGATTCATATTCTCTGCATAAGAGCAACTAGTTTTCATATCGAACAAAGCTCGTGAAGGAGCATGATTAAATCCACAATTTTCTGTGCGTGTTTCACAGGGCCATCGTTCCTATAAAAAATTTCCGTTATAGGAGTAGGTTAAAAACTCAAGTCTAGGATAAAAAAGTCACCGAGAAAAGATAACTCTGTTAATAAAATAATTCTAAGAAAAAAAATTATTCATATTTTTTGAATAAATTCAATAAAAAATCATACTTTTAAGATAGAAATTATCGAAAAAGGGGATTTATCGGTCGAGGGACTTGTTGACTGAATCAAGATACGTTAAACTCAATATTTTGGTTCATTCTAACTTTGCAGAAAATAAGAATAGCTTATTTTTCACGAAACTCAATCAAGTAATTATTATTTCCTATGGTTTTGATATGGTTATGGAATGTTTTTAATTTTGTAACTGTTTCATATTTAGCATTTTAGATAAATTACCGAATCAAAGCGGTTTCGGCATCGTCTCCGAAGTGCAGACAAGTGCTGTTGGTAGAGGTAAAAACTGTTGGATATCTAACAAGGGCTGCGCAATGATAACGTTTGAGTTTACTCTCGAAAACTCCTCTCAGAAATTAAATCTCCCCTGGAACCTGTTCAGTGTGTGCTCAATGCAGCACTTTGTTAGCCTGGCGATTGTCTTGGCCTGTAAGAAAATCATCGCCGAGGAGTTACTCGACAAGGAAGATTCCTTACAGTCTTACTCTATTAAACAACTTGATCGTTTGTCGGTGAGATTTATTTTTGTATGCACTTGAAAAATGATTCAAAACAGCCATACAGTTCTCAAGATTTTTCCACTGGACGAAATTTTTTTGATTCTAGGCATGTTAGCGATTTTTTCAAGCTTTCATTCTTGAAGAATTCTTTAACGAACTCCAAGAGTCTATAACGTTGAAAAAAAGTAACAAGTTATTAGTAATAACTTATTACTAATAACTCTTACAAAAATAATAATATATGTCTACGGGCTTATGCAATACAAAGCCCAAAAATTGAATATCAGGCTCGGAGATCAAAAAATGTGAGATTCAAAAGTTTCTACGGCTGTTAAGGCGATCAAGATGAGAATAATTTTGGAATATTTAAGAAAATCGCTGGGAAAAATATACATTATTAATTATATTCACTACATGGCACATGGAAAGTCCATGTAAAAACCTTGAAAACAACCATGGTAAAATTTCATTGTTTTTCAGTCAAGTTCAAAATCTGGACTCATTAACCCTTTAAGCCCCAGTGTTGCTCCTGAGCAATATGGACTTTTCTTATCGTCATTCATATATCCAAGGTCGTAAAATACATCAAGTTACATCATTTTGAAAAAGAGTTTGTAGGCTTTCTGATTATTTAGGTTAGGTTATTCAGTCATTTATTTGAAAAAAGATATTGGCCGTCGAAGTTTGAAAAATTCTGAAAACACCATATCAACTATATTTTTTAATTTTGAGTTTTACTATTTTCCCCATCTTACGTTTTAGAAGACTTAAAATTTGCACAAGTATGTAACTGTGTTTGAATAACAAGAAGCAGGGCATAATTATTCTATTCTATTGACTGTATACTATTGAAAGAGGCAAAAGACCTCATTCATCTTCAAAGAAACCGTGAATATCTCCCAAACTAAATATTTTAGGAATTGTAGAGTCAGGTCTTAAAGGGTTAAAAAATCGATTCACTTTAATGCTTTCCTAATAGAAGCTAGAAATTCCAGGATTAAATATCAAGATCAAATGGCCTAATGATATTTACGCGGTTGAAGAGAATGGCGTTGATATAATCGGAAAATTGGGTGGCATTCTTACGAAGGCGATATCCTCCTGTGATGCTGACTTTAAATTCGTTATCGGCAAGTTTCCAACCAGACCAACTTGAAATGTTAATCTTTGATATTATTAGGATTCGGAGTGAACGTGTCGAATCAGAAGCCCACCTTGTGCTTAAATGATCTCTTTGGGAAAAGTAATCATAAGAAGATCTTTACGTCATCACTATTGATTGCAGAGTTTTTCAACATTTTCGAGTCGATGATGGAGAATCTTTCGAGATCAAAGGATCTATCAGTTCTGAAGCTTCTTCAAGAACAATACACACACATGTGGTTGCATACGTATGTACTTGTAAAAGTTTAAAAATGTCCAAATTTACCCTCTCTTAGTTAGCGATAATACACATGTTTTGTTAAGATCAAAAATAAACTTCGCTCAGATCTGATTGAATTTGTAAAATTGAGAGCAAATTTAAAATTATTTTTCAGACTTTTAAACTTTGACTAATCATATTTCCCACCTGAACCCAAAAAGAGCCTTATTTCGGATATCAATCTTCAAAATTATGAAGTGTCAAAGCTTGCGTGACAAAAGGGTAGACCATAAAAAAACTATTTTTGAATACTTACTAATATGTTTAAATATTTTAAACCTTAATTCACCGTACTTTTCACTTAAAACTCATTTTTAGAGTATCTAACTCGAAAACAGTATTTTCATTTATAAACTCGTAAAATAACAATCTAATGTCTAATTTTATGTTTCAAAAGTAAAACC
>JJOG01000203.1:0-20174 GCA_000715275.1 Gyrodactylus salaris
AATGCTGGAGTTTCTGTTCAAGATATGGAACTTTGACCTTATCCCACCTATTCCCCATGTCCCGCATTCTGATTTGTGTTCGGAAATCGAAGATCCAGGTCTGTTGTCTTTTTGAATAAGCTAGGAGGCGAGAGAATTTTTTCGATTCTAATAGAAACTTGTTTAGCGCACGGAGCTTTCAATAATCTGAATTAATCCTCACACTACTCTTGCTAGCTACCGAGTTAGAATTCCATACAGGTCGTATCGATTTTAGCTGGAACAAAAATAAAAAATGAAACCTTGTTAATAAGAAATAGTCTTACATGATGTATGTTACATTTCACTTAAAAATGCAGGGATAGTCAAAGTACAGCAAAAATCATCGAATGGGTTTAAATCTCTGCGCAATTGTCATGTTTAAATAAACAAAAGAATTTATTTTTATCAGAACTTCTATTTAATAGGCAATCACTTTCAGACTCATTGATTATCATTTGTAGACGATCCTGTGGAGATCAATTTAATCTGATAGAAAGGATTTTTCTAATCCTTTTCCACTTTCCAATCACCCCTGTGCCTAGTACTGAGTTGAGAGTTACCCAGGATTGGATATCTGAGGGCATTTACAAGGGTTCTAATCATAATTAAAGCAAGGCAAATTTCTAGCTTATTCTTATAGTTAATGAATCCCCAGAAAATAATTAGATTGATTATTATTTGAGTAAAATACGTATTATTAATTGAAGGTAATCAAAAATACGCAGTAAAAGTTATAACAATGAAATATACCAAAGTTCAGGTTTTTCCTGAAATCAATTTGGGAAAATATATGATTATTTTTGATTCCATGTAACTTGAAAAATATTTAGCAGACTTTTACTTCAATGAAATGAGCCGAATTTCTGACTCAAACTTTGAAAATCTCTAGAATGAATGTGGAAAAGTTGAAAATGTGTTGATTTTACGAGAAAAATATCTTTTTATAAATTAAATATCAAGCTTTGTGCTCATTTCAGAATGGAAATTAGACCTATGAGAAATATGTATTTTCCACTTGAAAATATTTTAAAATGTACAAAAAAAGTATGAAATTGAGAAAAAAAACTTTTTGTGCTCTTCTAATTGGTTCTTCAGGGCTCAGTAAATTTTGTTTTTCTCTCATTGGTCGAGTATAATCATCTACTTACATTTTGATGACTCGGAGAATTGCAAATTTTAATTATTAATTGACGATTCTTTATGTTATAGTGAGAAATCTCAAGAGAACATGTAATTCTTCGTGTTCAGAATCAAAAAGAAATTTTGTGTCCAATTGTTTTTAAATCGTTAATTTTTCTTTCAAGGTATACCAATTTTCGCCGGCAAAGACGAACACGACCAGTTGGCGTGCATCATCGAGACGATTGGACCTCCCCCGAAGCATCTGATCGATGAGTCAAAGAGGAAGCATGAGTTCTTCACGCCGGAAAACTACACGCCACGATATTGCATAAACCATGAAGCAGAGACGTTGAGCAATTCTCATTGCAATCAAAAGAATAAGAAAAGTACTAAAAGTAAGCTTACACAATGTTGATCAATAAGGAGGAATGATGTTGCGTTTTCTCTGAGAGAAAAGAAGACAGCAAAGGCAGAGGTAATCAGAAAAATGTACATCTGTAGATATTGTCAGGTGATATTGTGTAGTAGAATACTTTCTTGGAAATTGACTTTTATTAACGAGTCTAGCTCCATGTGATGGCTATAATCGGCCGGCTGGAGCTTGGAATTTCCAAAGCACACTATTCAAAGGTTAATAAATATGACTGAATTTCTTGAAAATGGCTAAGCATTATTTGTTACTCAAGAGTAGCAACAGGAACACATAAAATGTGCATTAAAAAAATCTCTTGTTCAATAAAGATACTTGGGGAGTTAAAAACTTCTGTCCTATATGAATCAGCTGACTTTGGAGTATTTAAAAGTTGCATAATGCATGGAATTTGAATATTTATAACGGGTAAAATTGTATTTATTTCTAATATCTATTCAATATTTTTTCAAATCCCTTTTTATCATGCCTATGATAAATCCTATTGTTATGAATAAAATAACAATATCTTGTAATTAAATTTTTATTTAAAAACATTGATTTTTATCAAGCGAATATCTAGAAAAGAAAATTTTATTTAGATAGAGAATCTTATGTAATTTTTGAACGATTCTCATTGGCTTGTAAAATTTAAAAACTAAAAGCCAATGAGAATCGTTTAAAATTTATACCAAATTCTCCATATAAGAAACGTCAAAATGAAATTCAATCAAGTTATACAGCAGCCAAGGAAATAATATTTTTTTCTTTGAGTTTAAATGAACCTTTATGTTAATCTCTACTAAAAACCATGCAGAGAATATTATTCAAAATTTCCAGTTTCAAATCACAATTATTTTGAGGAAAAACGCATCAAATCTAAAAATTTTGAAATCCTTAATCTATTAACGACCTTCTTGTTTACAAATTCAACAGCGATAGAACGCGGTCCGCCAAACTCTCGGTCCTTGAAGGCAGTTCTAAAGGGATGTGAAGATGAAAACTTCCTCGACTTTATCTCAAAATGCCTCTGCTGGGATCCGGAGAAGAGGTTCACACCACGGGAAGCCTTCCGCCATGAATGGCTCCGCCGTCGACTCCCGAAGCCGCCTGTCGAAGAAGCCTCGAGCAAGAAAGAGCCTCAGAATAAGTTCGCGATGAGTCCACAGGCCAGTGTCTTTCAGAAATATCCACGAGATCCCATTGCAAACGTTACCAAGTAATGAAAAAACGTCCACAAAAACCTATAGGCACATTTTTGATGATTATTCCCCCTCCTCATTCGACCCTTCATTCCGATATTATCGACTGTTATGGAGGAGTGCACAAGTTTTTTGCACTCTTTTCCTCTACCTGCCGAGTCTTTCAGAATCAAACTCTTTTCAACCTTTATTCCCTCTCGGTTTTTTTCTTTCATGGGTTTTTTATATATTTACAAAATTAATATTTCATTTTATTGTTTTCGATATTTTTATTTTTGAGAGGATTTCTTCTGTCCAGCATTTTTTCATAGCCATTTATTTGATTGGAAATTTACAAAATAATATTCTTTTTCCCTGAAAGGATAACTCACACTAATTAAAAGATGATTAACTTTTTATTTGTACAAGTTTTAATGTTCAATAAATTTGAAAAATATATATTTAAATTTATCTTTTCAATTTAAATATTTGCATCTAAAAGAATTATTTTCATTGAATAAAATAGCTCATTCTCTACTACAGATTCTGTAGTAATAAAATAATTTTCATTCCCCGACAGTCTTGGTTTAACAAGATTTAGGTTCCTAGTAAATCGGGATTGAAAACTCGTAGCTCTTACACACAATATGAATCTAGACGCGATAATCTGAAACATGTCACTTGTGCGAGAAATTTAGAGCAATTCTATTGTAATGAGAGCTTCAAGAGAGGTTAAGGAAACACTTTAGATTGGATAGATTCAATTTTCTATTAATCCTAACTCTTCTAAGTGTCTGTAAACTAGAACATTATCAATTTGATTCATACAATTTTCGGCGGGCAAACATCTTTCACTATACTTTAAAATATTCTCCCATAGAAGCACTCTATCATAAGTTTAACACTCTTAAATGTTAGAATGAATTATGAAAGAGTCTGAATCAATACTGTATTGAAAATTTGGAAAAATGTGATCTGACTTTTCCCTTCAACTGAAATAAGTTTGAGTCAGAAATTATTATTATTTTCAGTAGTATTCAAATATTGATAAAATATGCGTAATTTAGAAAAAATATGCATTTGGTAGCCTAAAGAATCATTGAAAGAAATGTTTATTTTCTTAGTTTTAAAAGACGAAATTAAATTTTTATTGTACGAATTTAAATATGAAAATATTTTTTCGAGTTTTAAATAAAAAGAAAGGTTTAAAAGATGTTATTCTAACTATTTGTAGTAACTATTCAAAGAAAATATTTTTATGGTCTACCTCAATATTGCAATACAATTCATTAAAATATTTTAAATCGTAAAGTTATTTAGTTTTGTATAAACTACTATCAAGTAGTAGAATTTCATCGAGAAGCTTGACTTAAATATGTACGTCGTGCATTGTACGAGTTTAAATTTTATACTATATAGATGTTTTTCTCTCCGTCGATGACCTCGATCCATGGACTGATCAGTGATAAGCAAAAGATCAATAATATGTTATTGCAGAAACTAATGTTTCTTAAGCGCCAGTTCAATGAAGGGGTCAAAAATCTCTGAAAGGTTAAGTATATTCATTGAATTGACTAAAGAATAAGGTTTACTAAACAAAGTTTAGTTCTAATATTTTTCTCTTCAAGACTAAAATTGCCCAAATTTAAATTAATCTTCCTTGAACTTTTCTCTAATCTTGTTTCTATCACTCTCATCTTTTAGGTGCCAGTAGTCGACGAAGCGGCTCATTTGAACTAGCTGTGCGGTCTCGTTGCACATGTGACATGAAAGCAGGAGGAGATTTCTGGGCTGGACCTTCCAGGCGAATCTCATGAAAATGGCTGAGTACGCACATAATGCTAAATATTGAGCAAAATTAAGTTGGCGTGGAGAAATGTATTAATTGTGTATTACTGTTAATTTAAAAGTCCAGTTAATTTCCTTGTAAGAGGATAAGTGACATTTAATTATAATTTTAGTAATCCAATTAATAATTGCCAATTAGATTAGAAGAACCCTGATTTTATGGGAATAAGAAATAGAAAATGAAATAGCTATGAAAAATCTCACCAAATGTCATCTTTCCACTAATCATTTCAGGATTTTTCTTCAAATCGCCAATAGCAGCTATTGGAAGACCCCAATTTGCTATTGGACCCCAAAAGTGCTAAAGAAAGGATAAGAAGAGTCAACTTACAGTGCTGGTAATCCAACTGGTGAATTCTTTACTCCTTATGTATGAGAGAACATTTTTTGCCATCTCAAAAGATTAGAAAAATTTACTTTTGAAAAATTCAAACTCTGGAATTTCCGTAGCATTTTCTTGTTAAGAACATCCAATATTTCAAAATTTGAAAACACTTGGTTTGTTTCGTGTATCTACTAAGTTATATTTCCTACGACATTAACAATGCCTTGATGAATTGATTTAAGTAGTTAAACCACACACAATGCGTTGCACATGGTACGACTCTTCTAGAAATGATAACTCACTGAAAAATCTCAATTTTACTTCTGAGAATATAAATCAATCGAAAGCACATGAACTATTTTGCTGTAATATTTCTGCAAGTTGAGTAAAGAATTCACCTGAGTTATTTTAGATTACAAGTGAACTCATAAGGATACTCATAGTAGACAAGGTTACACGGAATTGATTAAAAGGTTTTTAAAACATAATAAAAATCTTTATATTTATAATGCATATAAATTAAATATGGATTATTTTATTACATAAGAATAGGATATAAAAAATATAATTAAATCACTTCCACATAACCAAATTCTCCTTCTCTCCCGAGATATCAGTCCTGAAACCGAGAAGAGAGGGCTCGATATTATTAAAATACTCCAAGAATCGTTCACTTTTCCTGTCAGAGAACTCAAATGGTCGATTAACTTTTGTCTCACGACCAGTGGATTGCTTAACAACCCCCTTTCCACAAACACTCTTCATGGGAATAGACTTTTCCTTCATTTCATAAAAGAGATTCCTACGAGCCTTCCACATTCCACCACCAACCCTATCTTCATCACACTCCCAGTAGTGCAGGAAGGGATTCCTCTGTAAAGCCTCACTCTGAATGTTGAATCTAGATAGGATTTCTGGTGGGATTGCTGAAGTAACATTACGCAGTGGGTCTGTAAGCAAATTAGGTTGTGGAATGACTACTTTGGGAATGTCTTTATTCTTTCTTCCTTGGCTACGATGATAGACTTCCACTTTGGTGTTTAAAACTGCAATACGCTCCAAGACACGATCTGTAAAGTACTTGGAGAGGTGTGAGTAGGCGGAGGATGTGATTTGACCTCTGTGTGACATAATAGAACGACCGACTTCGTCTGTGGCGTCGATGAAACCGTGGACATCGTTTAAAAATTCCTCTTGGATAGGTTTAGGCTCCGCTGGAGGTTCTTGAATCTCCGAAATTATTTCAAGCTTGGATATTTTTAAAGGAATTTCGTTTTTTAGACTCTTGGTTCTCTTCCTCGTCATCTTCGGGTTCATGTTCTCTTTACTTTCATCCATTATTCATCTGAGTAAAAATGTGTTCAAATTAAATAAGAATGTTATTGTAAACAAATTTTAAAAGTGTCGAATAAAGTTTTTCTTTTAATAGCTCTGGTAATTTTGCCCACATAATTAAGAAGGACTCCAAGATTACACGAGATGCCAGTCTTTAAATTTGAAGGTGAAGTCAATCTAAAAAAAGTTAGATTTAATTTTTCATCTATAGCTGAGTTCATTGGGCACCTGTCTGTGCAATCATAAGAATGTTTATGTGAATATTGAGATTTTCAATGTCTCGAGACGCTCCAAGCTCAGCGATTCTCACCTACCAATATGTTTTAGTGAAAAACTCTACTTTGATAAGACATTCTTCACCGCTCAATGTGCTAGATCTGTGTGTGAGCAATTGGAAAAAATTCCTGTAACAATTGAATTTCGACAAATATCCGACGTTTACCTTGGTGGCACTCTGTTGGCCTATTGCGATACAAATGCAAGAGACCTTTTCTGCCCATGTTCCACCACATGCTCGAGAACTGAATGTGACCGAGAGTTGCTTCTAAGAAAGACTTGCGACTTTCCAGGCATCTCGCCAACCTTGGACATTAGCGTCTCTAGTGTCATCAAATGCTTTGATACAACCTGCTCGCATGCGGTAATTCGATTTGAATTAATTTCTCTAGAGATGTGATTCGAATTGCTGCTGCAACCATCACTGCCATTGTCATAAGCCGAGTTATTGTGAACCAACTGTGAGCAGCATTCTCAGAAGTACAAGTAGAACACGCTATGATACAATTTCTTCTCTCAGAGTACTTATTAAAGTTTTATGCATTCTAAACCTTTGATAATCCTCAAACTAAATTTAATCTTTATTCCTCTAGCCAACGATGCTCTCTTCGAGTGAGTTAAAAGGTCTGGAATTCTTTGAAGAATTCTAGGCTATTTTATAGAATAGTGTAATTCAATATTTTCTTTTTATCAAAGACAATCTAGCCCCGTTGTATCGTTCAAAAAGTGTAAGCTAAACATATTAATGTAACTCTTAATCTTTTGATCTAATTTCACAGCAGTTGACAAGATCGAACAGCACCAATTGCTTACAAGAACGTGACTTGAACTCAATTAGAGAGAGAAGGTTAGTTTTTCTTTTTCATTTTAAAAGAATCCATCATCTCAAGCATTTTTTCCTTTCACACTAAAGTGCTCAATTTTGTAAGGGAATGTATATTACATGATCAATTGTTTCTTGAGATCAGGATGGGGGGGGGGCGTGTTAGAAGCTAATTTTCAGTTTGTTTTTTGTAATATAAAAGAAAATAGTTTTTTTTTGTTAAAAAAACATAATAGTTGTCATGGTTGCAGGGGAAATTACCAAGTCTAGTTTTATCCTCATTTGCACTATTAAAATAATAGTATTATTCAATATCACACAGGCTTGACGCAATTGCAAGGAATAGAAAAAAAAAATTTAAAACAGCGCTCAGCTCTTAATAACAAAATAATCTCTTGGACTTATTTTAATTAATTAGAGTAGACGAAATAATTGTTAATCTTCTGGGAAGAATATGTCTGAAAGAATCTATTGTTGAGAAGTAATATATTACTCGTTACTATAGACAACAAAAGGCCTTAATAAATCTGATGATTTTTAAATGGTAAAATAAATATTAAAGATGTAGATTAATAATAGACACTCTCTTGTCCACATTAACTCACGAAAACTCTTATGAAAAAATTGGGATATTTAATCAATTATACCTTTTTTCTGTTTTAAACAGCGATCGCTACTGGCATTTGTATAGATACTGGCAAACGGAGTATGATCGGGCAAAGATTGGTCGCCACTGCTGTGATTAGATGGCCGTAATTAAATTACTGGAGCTGATAGATGTATTTAGATTGTAATTTTTGTATTAAATCGTGTTGGTCCTGTTCTCTCTGTCTGACGTTCATGTCCGTGAAGCAAAAATTTGCAAAAAGAAGAATCTTAATATTTAATTAATAATATACCTTTTTGTTGTTGGCCTTAAAAAGAAAAAAATGCTATTTCAAAACAATTTTGCTATAATAATATTACATTAATTATAAAATAATTTTTCGAAAAAAAAAAAACTTTTACAATTTTCAAACAAACAAAACATAACGAAAATATCTTCATTTGAGTAAAGATGTACTTTCTTTAATTGGGATGAAGGGTTCAATAGAATAACATGAAAAATCTTATTCGACGTAATAAGTTGAGTTTAATAAAAACTTTGAGATGAGCTTGAATTGAAGAAAACTCTATTATCGCTGACTACAAGAAACCCATAATCAATCTTCAAGAACCAAGCTATTGGCACGCAATCTCTTCGCCCCAACTAACAATACATTATACATGAGCATCTCATACGAGATCTTCATAATAGATTGAACCTGCTGACCAAGGCCAATCCTTGTCTTTTAGGAGATCAATTCCAGACTGATCAGAGAGAAGAGAGCACAATAAATTGTGCTAGACATCTTCGATTGCCTTGGAGGGCTCAGAAGACTGTGAATTCTGTATTGCAGTAGGACCATTCCATAGACTTTGGCCCTTATTTGCAATCGGAGTGAAAATAACAAATAAATAAAGGGCTTATTTTACGGAATTTATCAACTCAGAAGGGAAAAGGAATTAGCTTGTGTACTTTAAAAGTCTAGCCATAAACAATGAGAGCTACTTTGAGTCTTGTTGAAAAACAATACAAGTTCACCAGACTAAGAGTTGACTGAGCACAAATTGGGAGGGGTTAACATATTTTCCCAAATGCAAGCTCAGACAACTCATAAATCAACTCAAGTAGATAACAGTCTATAGTCTTAGAATGGAGAGTTCTTTCTGAAGAGAAGACTTGTCTACATTTATAGAGATTTAACCCTGCATTTGGGATAGGTTCATTCGAGTTTATTTAGAACTTATTTTTTGAGTTATTAAACAAATTAACGATTGCTGAAAAAGGAACTTCTTCAGAAGTTGCAACCCTAAAGCTTAGCATTTCAAGGGAACAACACAAGAGACGATAAGTCAATTAAGGTAATCAATGATTACTAATAATTCAAGGACACAAGGTACCCTAAAAAGAATATCAGCCGAGCGCTGTGGGCAACAAATACAACCCATTGTTCTGGAATGCATTATTAGAGTTTCTTAGAAGTTAGGAATTGAACAAAAGATTCATTGACAAAATTCACTTGCTTTCTTTCAACCTATGCTGGCTGATGAATCTCAATAGACCGCGTAAGGAGCTATTTGACAAGTGTTAACATGTTCAATGAATCTTTTTCAATAAATTAAGTTTACGTACTTAAAATACCTCAGTTGATTCGAGAACATTTTTACGGGTTTTATTTATAATAAGATTCATAAGATGTGAAACCTGAGTAATTTTCTTTTTGTCAGAATAAATTTGAGATAGATTTTGATAGAAAGTATTTCTATATTGAACCTCGGGAAAATAGGTTGTACAATAGGGAAGTTTCTTTGCACAGATGGAATTGAGGGACTCCCAATCGACGGAATAATAATAGTTGTAACAAGGGGGTTTGACAAGACGTTTCGGGATTGGTTGGATCATTCCCTTCTTCAGTTGTCTTCAAAAAAGTTGAAAAGTTGAAAAAGCAGCATTCACATCCCAGAGTTCCGTCGATAAATCACCTTCGTTTTTCGCACCAAATATATATCATCTACCCCATCCTCTCATTGGTTAATCTCTCTCAAGTTCATCCAGCATACACCATCTACTTTACAGGACTCAAAAACCAATCAACTCTATCATTTTTAACTCGACCATCAAAACGTCTTAAATATAACTTTATATATCGAATAATTAATCTACTTAACTGCAAACCAAGCTCATCTGAAATAGAAAGATTTTCATTCTCGATGAAGATTCATCGATTTATTTGTAATTATGCTTAAGAAATCTTTTCAAAACATTGATGAAAACGAATAAAAAAAGAGAAATATTAGCGAGAAAGAATTATGAGAAAAAATAATGAGGTTGATTACCGATATTACATGTGCTCGCGAAACAGGGATGCTGAATTCTTAGAAATGGTAATAAGCTAGTTTGATGTCAAATTCTACACTAGCTTCAGTATTGTTGATTTTGCGTTTTTAGATTTGCCTCAAAAATATCTTGACAAATTCACATTTTCAAAGTAAGTTGTCGTTTATGTATTTTGGTTAATACCGAGCGAGTATTTTTTAATATAAATACAATTCTGAATTGAGCCAATATTCGATTTTTGGTTTAGCTGTTCCAAAATTTTCCGTAACGTCGCCCAACCAGGAGGGTAGAAAAAGGAAATATGATTAGAGCATTCAAAATGCAAATAAATTACAATCAAAAAATCAGTTTAAAATCATGCCTCAAGAGAGCAAAGTTTAGGTTGATAGCAGAAAGAATAGTTTCGTTTGAGGTTGAAAAAATCAATGCATTTTTCGGGATAGATTCTCCAAATATGCATACAGGAATTCAGACTAAGTAATATAAATTCAAAAATTAGAAATTTACCATAATTACTTAGAATAACTGATAAATCTTTGTGACCACTGTCATTGTGATAAAAGAAATAGATTAGGCTATCGATAGCGCTAGATAACCTCTTGGATATATATGAATGGCCACGTTCGATGAGATATCTGAGGTTAGTGCTGATAGAAGAGGTGTGGTTCAAGAAGTACGGTTTCATTAAATCTTGTACCATAAGCGTGTAGACCATTTGCTGAGCTTTCGGCTCGTTGGTGACATCTGGAACTAAAAGCTTGATCGTATCTGTTGCATAAGACCAATTCCTTAAGCTCTTGCGCATCAGAATTGCCAAAAATACGATGGACCTGAGTAAGCTTATCTTGAGTTTAGAGTTAATGTCCATTCCTCTTATTCTGAACCCATCCGCGCTAAGAAGTATATTGCATTTTCCTCTAGAATAAAAAATATAAGAACACAGTACTCTTTAGTGTTACAGAACATGAAAAAGTTGTCCATGTGATTTGTAAGTGAATAGCTCCGACCACTATTCTCAAGAGAAAACAGCTTAAGTGACTCTGAATCTTGAACTGGATATATTTGATTATCCCCATTGTCGCTTACGCGACCATCGAGGTCCCAGTTCTTGTGAATTGTATTCTAACTTTATTCATCTCGCTTTAAATATATGAATATTGTGAGAAATATAGTTTAATTTACTTCCCCTGATCATTAGAAAAGCGAAACGATAAACTCTAGATCAATAATTTAATAGAATGTATTAAGTGTTGTAAATAAGATATTGTGAGACTTATTCAGAACAGATTTGCACAACTATTGTTATTTGCCTAATCAATTTAGATTTAGCCTGTTATTTAGAATTATAAACTAAAATATATTTTTAACTGGTCGATAATTCGAATATTTGCAAACTTCAAAGTAGGAATTCTTTGAGTTTCATAGTAGAGTCTACAACGAGCATTTCTGATAGGTGTTTACTAAACCAGTACTAAATAAAAAAATTGCTCTAGATAATTCAGTTTCAGGACTTGTCAAGTATTCTGAACGCGAATTCGAATATAAAAAGTTTCTGAGAGAACGGCAACTCCCGCCGGCCTAAGCACTACTCATAAGTAGAAAACACATTTTTATTGAATTAAGTAATGAAGATTCACTCTAGCACATGGACCTTTTCATAGTAAGGTTTTTCAATTAGACCTTTAATTAAAAGTTATCTGGCAGATGACTCATATACTCAATTTCTTTTAGACCCACTAATAAGTAGTGCTTAGGCCGGCGGCAGTTGGCGTTTGCTCAGAAACTTTTTATATTCGAATTCGCATTCAGAATACTCGACAAGTCCTGAAACTGCATGATCTAGATCAAATTTTTTCATTTAGTACTGGTCTAGTGTCACTGAGACCATGGTCTCCAAGAGAATTGTTCACGTTTTATTGTATTCATAGACTATTTTTAATTCCACGTTGACTTGACCATGTTCCCCTATGATTCCATATAGAGATATTTTGTTGCAAATAAACAGTTTATTCTTGTCAACTTGATTCTATAATTTTTGCAGTCCAAGTTGTGTATTGAAGGATTTCAAATTGAGAAAATCGAGAAATCTCAAATTCATTTAATTTTTTAATGATGACCGAGTTTATTTTAAAAATTACCAAAGTGAATTTGATAAAAACAGGTTTAGAGTTATAGTTTTCTAATTACTTTACGAAATTGAGAAGTCTTACATTGATTTTCTTAATCATCATTTAAAATTTTATTTTTCTCAATATTTCTAAGGAGAAAATAAAAAAAATTATTTGAAGTTCGTGTTTATCAGTTTGATTTTAACAGTTTGAAATTGGGAGTTTTAATTTTGAATTTCGAGTTTGATCAAATTTTGAAAATTTAAATTGAGCCATTATGAATTGAATTCCAGTATGATTTTTCCTAAAACAATTTTGAATTTGATTTTGTAAATTTCTCACTTGAAATTAGTTATTTTCAGGTTGATTTTGGTAAATTATGATTTTTAAATTTTTTATTTTGTGTCTTCACAATTTGACTCAGAGTTTAGGAAAATTTCTCATTTTGGAATGTGAAAATATCATCTTGATTTCCATAAAATGTTAATTGATTTTTAAAAATTTCAGTATGTATTTGAGATTTCTCGATTTTCTCAATTTGAAATCCTTCAATACCAATTTGAATTTGATAAGTTAGCATTTCACGAGTCCCAACTTTGACTGCAAAAGGTATAGATGATTCAAACTTTTTTATGATTGGAATTAATTTTTTTGAATTCCCAAACGAGGATTCCATTGTCTTCAAACTATATTACGGATTTCGTCCATATTTTCGCAGTAGTAGGGGGGATTTTATTGGTTGAATAACGTTTGCAAAACTCGTTTCAATTGTCATAGGTTTATAATTTCTATTCTTTTCTTGGCTCGAAAATTCCCGATGAGAATTTTGATAAATTTCCTTTTTGTGAATTTCCGATTTTAGTTTTATTGAATTACTAGTTGGACAAGTTCTATCTAAATTGTAAAGCTAGAAAATTGAGTCTCTTTGAAAATTTCCACATAGAAAAGTAAGAAGAATTCTAAGCTCTTCAATTTTTCTCCACAATTATTATTTTCAATAGTATCAAATCCGCGCCAACCTTTATGAAAAATTCAATTCCTACCTGTTCATCTCACCATGAAGCGAAAACTGAGATATCGCCATATTATACTGGGGTACTACACCGTCGAAAGAACCCATTAGTTTTCAAGAATTAAATAGGTCCAGAGTCGACTTTCCATTTAAAGATACAACACAAACTCTACTTGAAACGAACCAAACGCGTTTTTTATTTCTCAAAACTCATCAGTCAAGATTATGTAGTTTTCTTTTTCATAAATGAATGTGAGTTTAATTGTCAATGTATTTTTCCTAATCCTTTCTTAAATAATAATAAATTGATGAATTATCACATGATTCATTCATTAAATTATCAGAGTCGTCTGATGGGAATGAATCAATGAGCTGATATTCAAAAGTTTTACGTAACAGTGTTACTAAACAAAATGTTTATTTTCAGAATAACCGGCTCAGTACAACTCAGAGCGAGCACAATTGTCCAAATGGTCGGAAATAAAGGAAAAACTATTTTGTTCCATTCATCAATGAATTCACTTTCGTTCGTTGTCAATTCACGAGGTTAATATGGCGATTACTGTTAGCGGTCGGACGAAATTTTTTTTTGAAACCTCTCTCTTTTTAATTCAACTGTAGTGTTAATTTTTATAATCTCTCAAGACACGCTTTATAGACGTGCTTTAGAGTTTAGTTTAAAAATTCTGAAATCTGTATAAATATTTCTGATATTCACAGAGAGGGAGAAATGTTCAAGTTTCTGATCACGTATTTACTGGTAGTGATTATCAATGCAAGATTGTCAGTTTTCAAGGGAATCGTTGTTGAGTCCACCGCCAAATATCCATGGATCACATTTCTTCAATCTATGTCCGGAGCATGTACTGGGAGTCTGATAAAATCGGATAAAATCCTCACTGCTGCCCATTGCTTTAATGGTACAGTTGAAGGCTATTATGTAAGATTAGATATTTAACATCCAAGGCTTACTTTGATAGCGTCTCAGCTTACAATTCAAAATTCACAAAATACAGCATAGTAGCTGGACAAAATCGTCCCGGCTATGAAGAAGAGGGAATGCGCGTTGTCAATGGATATGACATGTCAATTCTATCTACAGAGAAACCTGTAAAAGTTGAGGTTAAAAATACAGCTCTAGGCGTTCTGGACATGTATAACATTGTAGAGATTGGCACGAAACTCGTTGTTGCTGGATTTGGCGAGGATGCATCGGTGGCAGACAGAAAATATGGAATACTCAAAGAGGGCTTCATCAGAGCGACCATTTGCTCCGATGCATCCAATATAAAAGCAAACCCTATATGTTCCCTTAAAAGTGATGATAACTTTCAGATCACTGGTGGCGGAGATTCTGGAGGACCACTCATGTTAAGACACAACAAGGTTATAGTAGGAACTGTATCCGGCAAAGTAACAACTAATACTTTAACAGGTGTTAGTGAGGTTATTATTTTTTCCAGGACAACTGAGAATTTTGAATTTATTATGAGTCATTTGAGTACGGATGTTTAATTGAATTATCTTTGCATTTCGTAATACTTAAATTTTCAATATAAAAAGTTGACACTTTCATTTTTTGCTTTTTAAATTTTTTCAAAAATTCCTACTTCTGAAGAAGAAGAAGTTACTCCAGTCTTTATGTGCCTATCTTATCGTGGGAACAATACGTATAGAGAAAGGACATTTCTGAAAGATTTGTTGGAACATTTCCCAAGCAAAAATTAAGTATCATTTTCAAAAAAAAAACTGTTCAACATCAATTCTAAAGACAAACTCTCTCCCTAGCGGTCATTGAACGTATTCAACACCAAACATTTTGTGCGCAATATGGAGTAGGGATAAACCCTGGTAACGCTAAATGATTGTAAATAAATTTAATTCAGCACTAAATCTTTCTCTTTTCGATGGAAATTGAAACCCTTCTACTTTAATGATTATACACATTTTTATGACTGGTCGAAAGCTTCTCTAATACTCACTTGAGTTTTATTGATTTTTTTGGGAAATTTCTAGCCACCAATCTCAATGATACCTCTTCCTAACACTTGGTCTTTCCCGATTCAGAAGCTATAACCTAATATAGACGCAGTCTAGTTGATAATTTATGCTGAAGGGAACCTAACGTTTTTCGCTAAAGGGGTCAGTGACACTGACTCAGTGTTACAAGAATTCTCAGTAGTATGTGTAATACCTTACACACACCTTTATGCACGATATTTTATTGCGTTTTAAAGGGGCTTCATGAAGCTAAAACACATTTATGTAATCAAATACGTAGGCACTAAAAATCAGAAATCAAAAAAATTGACTTCTTAAGAAAAATTCACCTCTACAATAGAGTGGTAAAATTTGTTACTTTTAAATTTGAGAGAATTATAATTAATGACTTTAAACATAGCAAGAAATATTTTTAGATATATTTCGACCTATCAGGTCTTCTCAGTAGGACTATGTTCGGTCATGATAAATGCAAACTCAATTTAAAATTACTTTTATTTGTTAATTACTAAATATCTTAGATATTTTCTTTTAAATTCTATAATATAAATTTTTAAAGTTTTTTTGGCAAAGTTCTCATACATCGATTTATCAGAGCTAGATCTTTCATCCTTCCCTTGGTTATCAATTTCTTTCTGCGCAATTCACGTACACTTCTGGTTGGTTTTCTTGCCTGATTGTTGACGTTTCGATGCGGTAGAGTTAATGGGCACATCTCGCGTCTGAATGTGATGGATTCGTTTGCACTGGATAGTCAATGTTTTGCTTCAACTCCAAGGTGTCTTTTGAATCGTCTGAATGACCTCTGCAACTTCTTTGACCATGCAACTTTCTCTAGATTCCAAATTGCTGAACAGTATTCAACGGCTGACCTGGCGTACATTTTGAATAGGAATACTTTCATTCTGACGGTTTTTACACAACTGTGTATTTGAATGCATTTAGAGATGAAGGTTCTTATTACATAAGCCAAGTGAGAAGATAAGTCAAAATGCTCTTCATAGGCAACTCCAAGATCTCTTATCTGACGAATTCGATCAAGAAACTTCCCATTCAGTGTAACATCGTAGGTCGCATTCGAAGATTAAAAAGGCAACGTGTATAAGGATTACTTCTCGTTGATTGAGAGTCCAATTCCATAGAGCATCGTCGTCAGATTGCGGAGAGAGTCGAACGAGCACCAGCTTGTCATCGTCCACGTACTTTAACATCTTGTAGTTAACTAGATTGATAGAGGAGAAAAGAATGGTGAACAAAAGAGGACCAAATCTAGAGCCTTGTGGGACTCTAGAACTAATCGACTCCTGCTCCGAATTAGTGTCATTACAGGAGACGTATTGTTATATATAGATATAAATGTTGATATTTTAAAAGTCTACAGCATATACAATTTTCATGACATACTCTTAGTATTTGATCGATATGTGAAACGTCAAAGGCTTTACTCAGATCATTGTAAACTACTAATGTTTTCTTTTTTTTTCTTACGAGAATTAAGGAGTGAAAGATATGATATGTAGGAGAAGAGATTAGTTTCACAAGATCTTTTACGACTAAAGACATGTTGTTCGGGATCTAACTCTGTCATATTTATCATCTCCTTATTTCTGTCCTCAATTGTGTCAATTTCTAATTGATATAATCATCAAAACTCAAATTTAAATGATTATATGTGTATTGAACAGTATTATCGTTTGTATTGAACCCGGAGTGAATTCTGTGTTGCTACAGCCAATTATTCGAATGGATCTTTTAGGCCAATCCAAGGGCTTTTTCATAAAATTTGTATACATCTTCAGTGGGACACTCTGAAAAAAAATATTGCTCTAGAAAAAATATTTCCGGATTATGGACCAAGAATCAGAATTTTTTTATAATTTGGACCTTATCATTCAAAAGTGACTCGGTTCAGGAGGTTAAGTAAACTTGAGAAGAAGAATCGTAAAGTGAACTCCTCTATTATTAATTGAGTATTTTATGGAGTGGATGACTAGCATTTGCAAATATAAAAGTACTGAATTATTAAATGCTTTGGGTTACATTGTTAGAATTACACAAATCTTCTCCTCGGAATAGTGAAGAAAAATAACTGAGCGAAGTACGCTGAAACTGTTATCAATTTTCAAACTATTGATTTTTGTTTATTTGTACAAATGAATATTTATCGATTTGCTAACATCTAATCATGATGCAACTCCATGTCTGGTAAAATAGACAAGCTTCATTTCATATTCTCAGTTAAGCTTATGAATCGCGTACGTCTATTAAATCACGAGAAATGGTACACAATTCACAAGAACTGGGACCTCGATGGTCCCATAAGCAACAATGGGGATAATCAAATATATCCAGTTCAAGATTCAGAGTCACTTATGCTGTTTTGTCTTGAGAATAGTGGTCGGAGCTATTCACTTACAAATCACATGGACAACTTCTTCATGTGCTTTGACACTAAAGAGTACTGAGTTTTTATATTTTTTATTCTAGAGGGAAATGCAATATCCTTCTTATCGCGGACGGGTTAAGAATCAGAGAAATGGAGAACGAATCTGAACTCAAGAAAAACTTGCTGAAATCAATTGTATTTATGGCAATTCTGATGCGAAAGAGCTTGAGAAATTGGTCTTTTGCAACAGATATGATCAAGGTTTTAGTTCCAGATTTCACCAACGAGCCAAAAGCTCAGCAGATGGTCTACAAGCATCTCGTACAAGATGTAATGAGACCATATTTCTTAAACCATGCCTCTTCCATCTATAATAACCTCAGATTTCTCATCGAAAATGGGTATTCATATACATTCAAGAAGTTATCCAGTGATATCCTAATCTATTTATTTTATCAGAATGACATGGGTCACAAAGATCTATCAGCTATTCTAAGTTATTATGACAAGCAAATGGACTTGTTTTACTTGCTATCTCGTAACGGCGATGGACGTTCTCATAGAGCAGAAGTATTACCGAACATTTTCTACTTGTACTCGGACACTTTAACGAGCAGCTTCACAAAAATAGACCAATCCCATATTGAGATTATCACGGCATTTCTTTACCAAATGTCCCTTTACACGAAGAAAATTAATTGGTCAACAGAATGGGTAACTGGTTACAAAGAAGTAATTATGCGGTGCTCAGATGACATGAAACGTAGATTCCTAAGTGCTCTTTCGGACACAGTGAACACTGTTATTTTATCGAACTATGGCAGATTCTTAGAGGAAGAATTTGAATTCTATTGTTACTACATAAGCCTTATGAATGTTGAAGAACTGAGTGAACATTTCAGCAGAGTATTTATCACTTTTTTATACGAAAAATTCTCGATTATGGACCACGAATCAGAACTATTCATAATTTGGACCTTTTCCCACATGTTGGAAAGGTTGTTAGAAAAAGGTCTAGCGAAAAATGTATTGGTTCGTAAATTGAAAGAAGTCAACTTTTTCTGCTTTATCAACGAATGCAGCTTTGATTCAGAATCTAGCGAGAATATGAGTACAGACTCTGGCGAAGAGGATCAGAACGTGCAAAAACTTCAGATCCAGATCAGACATATTTTCAGGAGGTTTTCGAAGAATAAACGAAACGATTATCACGCTTCAATCTAAAGATTAATGCTTTTAGTCTATTGAAGAGCTTCTAATAAATTGTTTACAATACAGATTTAAAACTCTCATAATTAGGGCTTTCCGAATAGTTGATTTATATAAAATATTTTTTTCCATTTTTTGGTAAGAAAACAGTCTCAAACTGAATTACTCAGCTAAAAATGGAAATTTCTATTTCTAATTTGTTAAAATTACCTTCCGATGTCACATTTTTCATTCTAAGGGTAAAATTCTAGATTTTGTAAATATTTTAGTTCATAACGTAAATTATTATCTTTCAAAGTATTAAAATTAATCTTCAGAAATAAAAATTGCATTGAAAGTTGTTATCGAAGGTTAGAGTTTGTGGAGAATGATATAATATCATTGATATCCTTATAGATTGAAATGGACTTGAAAAATAATTTCTACGAACCATTTTACTGAATGATCTAAAGAGAAGATCACACTTGTCCTGTTGCCATAAAATTCAAGATTCAGTTCACCTCAATTCGCAAATTAAAGAGTGAATTCTCATTAATCAGATTATAGATCACCCGAAATATTCGACTACTTGATTAATTTTAATTTTCATGTTTCTTATGCATTAACCAATTCCGTATTCACTTTTTATATTTTAAGCTAATGAAATTGTGACATGACGTTTTGTTTGATGATAAATGTGTTTCTTGCACAAACAGCTCTGTAAATATTTATCTCACGCTCAAAACTCAATAATCTCTATTTTTTGTATAAATGTATTTATAAAGAGTAAGAACCAACAATTGTATGGTAACAAATACCGGTATTTCTGCCTATCAGGCGTCATCAGTACAGTTATCCCCAGCTCCCAACAACTTTGGAGACGTTTGAGTACAGTAGATTAACCACTATACAGCAAATCTTTCAGAAATTTTCCAATTGGCCCTCACTCATCATTCATTGAAATTTTAGTAGAGATAATATTTTGGAACTTTTTCCTGCACACTTACTAATAATGGTCTTGACACACACTATGGAATCATAGTTTTAGGCCGGGTGTAAGGTGTGAGGTACTTGTAAGTAGTTTGGCAAATCACCATACACTCTTAATAAAAGCGTCCACTTTTTTTCAATGTTACTATTTTTTGTATGAATGTACACCTTACGCCCGGGCTAAAACTATGATTCCATAGTGTTTGTCACGACCATTATTAGTAAGTGT